>JAUZNJ010027118.1:5636-16636 GCA_034780135.1 Jordanella pulchra | reverse complement strand
GAGGGCTCCAGCCCAGGAGACCCACGACGCACTCTGCTGGATGGAAGATGGAGCGGCAGGCTCCGGATCCCAACAGTGTCCTTGCTTTAAGATATTTTGCAAAGTTTAAACTAGCTCAGTGTGCTTTTGTCAGTTTATTTTGTTTTTTCAGTGTTGTTCAAAAGAAAGCCAACACTGTCTTTTTTAAATTTTGCCCTTTGTCCTAAGATATCTTTGGACTGAGACAATATTCTGGTAAGCTCATGCCAGAAATGATGTTAGATGTCATACTTTTAACTCAGAGAAGGATCAAACGACAACTGCTAGTTCTTGGTAAATTAAAACCGTCGGAGGAAATCTTGCAGACGTAGCTTGCACTGAAATTGTTATCTCATACATCATCTATGCAGACATTAATTCAGCAAGCTTCACACATGTAAGATATATCTTAATGTATTATTTATTCCAGTAACAGAGTCATTTTATAATTATGTAAGGCGTTATTAATGCTTTAAAGACAAATCCACAAGGATCTACTATATGAAACATTACATGTACCGAGCCATTTGTAAATGAATGGATGACAGTTGTACAGTGAGATGAATTTATCTAAATGTTTTCAAACACAAAATGACTGGTATCTAACTTGTATCTTTTCCATTGGGTGTTGAAACATTTTGCAGTTCTCATAGGACACGCTTAATATGTAGCATAGTGTGATCTTTTTACATTTTGGCTTTATTTAAAATTCCACAAATTTGGGCATTTTTTTCAGATGGATTTTTTTCTAAAATAAAGATAGTTAGGGCTAAGTTTATACAAACAGACTTCTAATATTTGCTTTTGTCTACAGCACCAGAATTGTTGTTAGATAGCCTCAATATGCACCTCTGTTACCAGTTTAAGAAGACTAATCAAAGCTAAAAGGTCATTATTTAGGAATATTTTTATGTTTTATAAGCTTAGTCCTTTCAATGTGCAATAATCAAATGACTAATGTTGCAGCTGCTCTCTTCTGGGGAGATGTTGGAGCACAGTATACAGCAGATGTATACATGTGGCACATTGACTCTGCTGGATCAATCCAGGGAACTGCTGAAAAATCAGTTTTCACAGTTCATTTTCACTGTAACTGATTGTATGCATTCACAACCTAACCCCTACAGGATCTGGATAAACAGTACTGAGACTGTTTAAACGTGCCAGGGAAAGGTTTCAGACTGTGTTTAGGTGTCTTAGACTGGAATCACTTCAGTATCAGCAGCTTCAGAAACTACACTCTAGTAGAGTTAAAAGCACTTAAAAAGTTTGGTGTAAAAGCACTTTTATTTGGGCATGTGTCTAGTAATACTGGAGAGAAAAAATACTTAATTAAACCATTATGATATCATGCAGGGTTTTCAATTAGCTTGTCAAGCTGTGTATGGAAAAAAAAACATACTGATTTAAAAATATCTACACAAATATGATCACAGGGCTGATTGGAGATGTGATGAAAAGAACAAAAAGCATTTTGATGCTTGTCAAGTACTCATCTAGTAATCTGGTAAAAAAAAGCCTTGTTTGTTACTGGTAACTTTGCATTAGATGATTATTCATGTAGACATTTGGACAGGTATAATTTTTTGTGTCCTTTCACACCACATTCTTTTTTTGACAGTTTTTTTAACATTGTGTGCCTTGCCCTTTTTAAACATTTTAGTTTTTCTTTAATACTAATTTTTCTGCGTACATAGTCTTTTAGACATTAAAAGGTAAAAGTTATCAAAATAGGATTTAGCGTTTAGTTTCCCAAAGAATGAAAGACCCAAAAAAAAAAAGGAAAAAAAATAACAAAAACTTGTAACACACAGCCAGCACCTTCTCACCATGTGTTTTTGTTTTGTGCAATGTGGGTTAGCCTCCAGCTTGGCTGTTTGTCTCTTAGAGTCTGTATGGGAACCAGCCGCTGCAGACGAGATCATTATAGCCTCATTCATTAGAGACATCATTTAAGGTTTGGATCTGCCCACTGTTCGGCTCAGTGTTACTCTCAAGACACTCTCTCAAATACACGCAGCAGCTACAGCATCACTAACACAAGAAAACTTATATTAAATAATGATACTTTATGTTTCTTAACTTCTTGAAGACATAAATGAGTCCCAAGCTGTTTGCAACTAAAACAGCAAAAAAAAAAAAAAAAAAAAATCCCTGAAAATAAACCTTGGCAGGCTTTTCCATCCCAAGCGTCCATATAATCAATCATAACTTGGGAGTACAAATTCATCAGCTTGGATCCATTTTACCGTAGTTAGAGATCAAAAGGTTCTGAGTTGACTATAGGAAGTCCAGGTACTAACCCAGACTAATTTATCTAGTATGGGAGAGATTTAGCCCCCTGAGGAGATGGGGACATGGTTTTTCTCCATCACCTTGAATATACTTGATGGGGCTCGAGGGCACTTAGCCTTGCATATCCTGTATGCCGTTTAACTTTCCATTGATCAGATTAATTGCACTTGATTGTGTCCTGTGTTAGGAAGCCTAAAAAACTGCATATTTATCTGTAATTCATAAGATAGGAAATACAACAATTTATTTATTCCTATCGTATTTAGATATATTTTTGTTTAGTTTAAACAGTTTGATACTAAAGTAAAACGGTGATTTACACACCTATCTAAATATATATGAGCATTGCAATAATTTATTTTTGTATCTATGTTTCTAGAAGCATTTTCTATTGCTAAGTTTCTATCCACAAAATCCTGATTAAATACACACATTCTCTTTCTATGTTTTGTCTGTTTCACAATTTACTGACTTTTTGCACTTACATCTCTTAAACATTTGTTGTGCACACAGAGCCCATAATTATCCACAATTATAAATAATTATTACTTGAAATTTGCAGGAACCTGGAGTCCACTGGTTCTCCTCACCGCTCGAGGGGCCTGTCACCTCTGCCTTATTGGTTTCGAGTGTGTGTATGTTCTCACTTGTGCACACACATTTCACACGTTCAGTGAAAGGCCAGCACTCAGGAAGTAGCTGCACTTTGAAGGCAGCAATTCATGTTTCCAAGTGTGGAGCACTTATTGGAGGTCACACTTGGGGTCTATTAGGGCCCTCATATTCATTACGAAGGGGTGAGAGGCTAGAGATCTAGGGATCGACAGTTCCCTCTAGTTAACATAACCTCTGTACTCAGGATGTTTTTCTGTTGGTTTTTACTTAACTCCAAAGGTCTCAACATAAAACATGTAATTATTATACAGGGTCTTACATGAGTATTAATAAACCTTAAACATGTTTATCTTTCATGTTGATAAAACGTCAGACAAATATGCTTTTCTCTGGGTTTGTTAGTACAATCCACCATAATTTTTTTATATCTGTAAAATAGAAGCAAGGTAACAGAAGCTTTTCAATATTTTCTCACAAAAAATACTAGCGTAGGATCTGCCACAAGCTTAGCAGACCTATCTTTAGGCAGTTTTGCTTAAACTGTTTTGCAGTACATCTCAAGTCTCATCAGTTTGAATTGGATCTCTTCGGTTTTAAAGGGTTTCAAGTCCAGACCTTAGGAAAGGGATAGACTCCAGTCCTCGAGGACGGGTATCTTGCACCTTTTAGATTTGTCTGTTTTAACACACCTGAATCAAATAATCAGGTCCATTGCTGGACACCTGAGGACTTGACTTAAGCTGAGGAGGTGTTTGAGTTTGATTTTTGTGTGTTAGACCAGAGAAATATCATAAAGTTGCAGGAAACTTGCCCTTGAGGACTTAGGTTTGACATCCCTGTCTTAGGCATTAACAGAGTTCTGTGGTTCTGAAGCCAAGCCTTTGAAATTTTGGAGTTCTATGCGCACTTCATTAAGATTTGGCTTTTTTTTATGGCTACTTGACCATAAACACTCAATTCATGGATTTTCTGTAGAGATGATTTTCTTTCTGGAAGGTTTCCCTCTCTTCAAAGAAGAACGCTGGATCTCTGAGAGAGGGATTTTTGGGTTATTGGTCATATCCTTTACTAAGGCCTCTCAGTAAGTTGCTCACTTTAGATGGATGGCCAGCTCTGTTAAGACATCTGGTGGTTTCATGGTTCTTCCATTTACAAATAATTAGGCCACTATACTCATTGGAGTTTAAAATAGCTTTCTTTCTATATCCTTTCCTGATTCGTGCCTCAAGAAAATCCTGCCTTAATATTTTACAGTAAATGTCTTTGATTTCATGTTTGGTCTTAGTGCTCTAAAATACATTTTTAACTGTGCGACCTTATAGACACAGGTATTGGCCTTTTCTAATTATGACCGATCAGCTCAATATAACGCAGGTAGACGATATTTAAGATGTAGACCTATCTAAAGTATGACCAGTGGAAACAGTATGCAGCTCAGCCTTATTTTAAGCTTTGTGATAAAGCCTGCGAATACTTGAGTACGCTTGATTTTTTTTTTTTATATTTCTTATTTTTAGTAAATTTGCAACAATCTAAATAAATGGTGACAATGGAGTATATATGCAATGCATGTTTGTGAAAGAGCTCAGTTTAATACCGGTTTGTATAAGGCTGTAACAGTGCTGTGAATACTTTCTGGATGCACAGTGCCATTTCTACTTCTAAGCTGAATTTGTGGAGTGAATCTCTTCTAGTTTTATTGTCAATATTTTTTTCCACTTGGGCTATCGAGCCTTGAATCTCCGGCTGATAGGTTAGAAGTTCCTATCTGCTGTTTCCATTTTTAGATTGAACAGTTCATCATGAGAGGCTCAGCTGCAAAGACACAGTATCTATAAACTAACCATACCATTCTTTAGTCTTTTCCCCACCTTTATCCCTGACCTATGTTACATACAATTTGATCTTTTATCTCTAATACATGTGTATCTTTTGATACAAAGGACAATGTATTGACAGATGGATGGACAGACAGTTAGATCTGTCTTATAAACTAATTAACTAAGTACAATGCGATTCTTAACTCTATTTTACAATCTGTATTCCTTAAGTGTACTGTATCAGTGGGCGTCTTGTAAAGGTATCTCTTGTCAAAGAGATTTTATGTGAGAGACATCCTCGTTAAAAGGCTCAATTAAATATTTTTGTGTTGTTCTTCTAAAGTAAAAGGATTTTATAATGCAAAATTAAGATATTAAAGTTGTATTATTACTTTCAAGGGGCACTGTATGTATGAGGTTAAGCTTATATTGAGAATACTTCCACATTAGACTCGGTTTGGAATTTTGCTCAGGAGAATATATCGAGGTATTAATCACTTCGTATATTTTCAGGCTGTGATTTTTTCCATAAGTCCGGCAACAAAAGGAGTATTTGTATGAAAGATGAAAAAGAGCCAGAGGCAATAGCTGTGAAGATTTGAAAGACAGCGTTGAAAATCATTGTGATGATTGTTGTCCAGACGTTGAGGGAAAGGTTATTCTAATACATTGCCTGAGGTTTAATGCCAACAAGTATTTCCTCTGTGGATTTTATGTGATTGTGGATGTCTTTTAGCCTGTTCCAATGTTCTGTTACTATGCAGTGAAACATTTCTCTAGGTCGCTTTTTGTCTCTGTTGCATTCAAGTGAACATGCCAAAACATACAATACTCAATCTCATGCAGCCACAGAGATTTAAACACGTACGGCAGATCAAACGCACGCACACCTCTCAGGGCCTTCAGGGACGACACTCTACACCACAGGCCAAAGCACACATCCTTACTTAATGCAGTATTGCCTCTGAAACTCATGGGCAGGCACATAACCTTAAGTGTGTGCGTCTTTGCGTTCTACAGTCACGTCACTTTAGTCTAAGGTGATCAGCCTTGCTCTGGCTTGGTCGGGGCCCCGCGGGGGTATCCCGATGTCTCAGTGTCCCGGAGTTGGGAAAGCAGAGTGTTGGATGGGGGTATCCCGTAGCGCCTTGCTGGCTCCTGGGCAGCAGACAGCTAAATCAGTCACAGATTGGATTATGCGGTGTGAGTCATGAATACATCTTTCTTGAATTGCACAAGCAGGAAAACACAAGCTGTTGTGAATGTGTCAAGGCTATTCATTAGAACTGTGGTTGTCATGTAGATAAAAAGTGCACACTAGTGCCAAGGAAAATCTGATTTTATGTTACTGTTTGTGTCACTATATGTCTTGTGTTTTATTACAAATCATTAACAATTTCTCGCCCTCATTTTCTGTCTCTTTTCCTTCTCTCTTCTAAAACCCCAGCTCACAGACTCAATTTCAAAGTCCTCAACCTCAACTGAAATCTTTTTGCAATCAGTGCAGCTCTGAGCAAAAACCAAAGGACTGTGAGACTTGATATCCAGATGTCTGTGCTTGTTTGAGTTGAAAAGGATTTTTGTTATAGTTACAGGCCCATGGATTCAATAAGACATCACTTTTGCTGGTTATTATTTCAAGAATGATATAACTTTATCATATGTTGTCCCAGAGTTTTCTTCATTATTTTGTATGGATATAGGAATGCTCTTAACATTATTACTTACTTTGTTTACATTTTTTGTCATTGTTTATTTTTTTAATCAGCTAAGTTAATTTCCCTTCACTTATTTCATTGATACATATCTAGCATTGTGCCCTTAAACTTGTTTATATAATTACATTTTTTATCAGATAACTTATGGTGTTCCATAATTTTTCCACTGAACACTGGACAATAAATGAAAGAGTGAATTCAATTGCAATTATTGTCAAACACACATAGAGTAAACTTAAACGTGAAACAACTTTGGTCCCAAATATAAGAATTTACTTTAAAAAATCAACCAAAGATTAAACATATCTCAGTATTTCTTCTTATATAAAACGCAAAATATATTAACATTTGATTCGAAAATGCTAACATGCTATAACTGCTAGCTTTTTTAGCTTTTCAGGTAGGCTTTTTAAAACACACTTGAAACACGTCGAAACATAATAAAAACAAACAGAATCCAAAATTCTTTGCTGGAAACAAGATTCCCTGTCAGGACAGAACAGGTACCTCTATTTATCTCTGTCCTGGTGAAGATGAGTTTGAAGTGGTCAGGAAAGTTTAGATATGTTGGTGATTGAATGACCGCACTGTGGCCACCATGTGGAACAAAGTTTTGATATGGAGGACCCCAAGGGGGTTCCAGGAAAGCCTAGGGGGCTCCTCCCTTGGGACTATCTGAAAAACACAAAGTTTTACCTGTCCAGAATTCTTGTATGGTTGATGTTTATATTCCACTCCATGTTCATATTCATCCCATGACCAGAAGACGAAGCACCACGAAAAAGTATTAAAAAAATGTGGTTTTGGCCAGTACTGACAGTAATGCAAGATAAACCTTAAGCCTATACTACAATGGTTTCATAAAGCTTTGTCCAAGTGTTTAGTGATGTGTATCAGGTTAAATGTAGATTGTTCTGTCTGTTTTTGTCTTGTATTTATTTAGTTACCTTACTTTATTAATTTTGTATTGATTGCATAAGCAAGAAGAACCTTTTAATCATTTTGTAAATATATTTTGCTCTGTATTTTTCCCCTGATATCAATCAAAAATGTCTGTGCACATACCTGTGAAGAGGTATGCAAAATCTTGGACCTTACTGTACAGTTACCTCTGAATACAAAGCCATCTAAATTTGAACTTTTCTGTAAATGAAGAGCATATTTCACAAACAATAATCCCCATTTGTACACAACGGTGGCTGTGAGCAGCCTCTCTGTGACCCTGATATTGTTTCTCCTGTGGATTCTCCATGTTGCAGGTTCTGCTCTTTCTCTTTACCATGAAGATTTTTTCCTGTTTCTCTTATTCCTGCACTGATGACAGTGCTGATCCAGAAGCATCAAAAAGGTATCAAAAAGAGCAAGTTACAAAACAAATATGTTACTTTATCCAGGATATCACTCTGTTTAATAACAATATAATGGCTCTTGGAGAAGCATAACTCTCTCAGAGTAATACTTTTTTAAGCATACAATGATTGTGAGAAAAATTATGCTATTGATTTTTTATTATAATGTATATTCAATTGCTTTACATTGAATTTATTACAGCTGTGACTGCGTTGCGTGGTCATTTTAACTTTTAACACAAAATGAATTTAAATACATAGTCTATTTTTTTAAATTATCACCAATTTAGAAAAACAAAACAACGAATTGAAGAAAAACTGTAAGATCATATTTTAATGTTTTTATCATGGATAGTTTTTATTCTCTACATGGTATTTCAGTATCTCAGTTGATCACCAGGGACTTTTAAGATGAGTGTAGTTGTTGTCTTTCATCGCCCTGGATGAAACATTCCTCTATAATAATTTGGAGCTGCCTCACAAGCTGTTAACACAGGTAAGATGAAGACTAAAATTGCAGCCTACATTTTGTATATGTTGATTGAAAAAACTAGTGTTTTAATTAGGCTTTCTGCAAAAAGTTTTTTAAAAGAATAACTTACACTGATGAAAAATTGTCAGGATTTTTTTTGTCAAAAAATACTCCTAACACAAAGGGTTGACATTTTACTTCAGCACAAGCGTTCCTGCCAGTTGAGCAATTTGCATGTCCCTGAAGCTCTTTGTAGCTTTTGTTCATGGTCACTTTGCTCTTGCACCAGCCAAGTTTCAAAAAGCCCGACCAGTTCTCTGGATTGTTAACAACATTTAATCAAGGCTCAATCAAACTAGCTGTCCCTTCTCTCATTCCTCGCTGGAGGTAAAGTATGTCAGTCAGAGAGCTTCTTGTCTCTGTCTGCTGACGGATGACCAAAAAGAGGCCTCTGTATCGCCTTATCTCCATCTAACCCTGCTGTCAAATGAACTGACATTAAAGAGAGACGGGAGCTGTCTTAAAATGAATTGAGGGGTACATTCTTGAATATGGCAATAGAAAAAGGATGGCAAAAATACATTCTAGGAATGAAAAGGTTTAATAGTGATCACTGAACTTGACATTTTCCATATTTCTAAATTTCTTCTATTTTGTTTCCAGCTAATTCACTTGAGCACAAACACTAAATGCAATGACTGCATTGCATATACTGTTACCCATATGGGAACGGTCAGACGTGCAGCTCGGATTCCCAGTCCATATGCTGACCACCTCAAGTATCAATCACTGCATCCAAAGGACCTAAAAAAGCCATATTGATTTCCGATACAGCATCATAAATCAGGAAGTAGACATGTAATTATTTACTGCCCACCGACACATGCTGGATTGTATGAAGCTTAAGAAATAATTTCAATAAATCTCAATGACATGTTGTAAAGGAAATTAAGATTGAGATAAAGTCACAAAAAGCCCATTTCGCAACAAAATCAAGTTTATGTAACTACAAAGAATTGAAGAAAAATAAGTAAATTATGCTGAAAAATACATGCTTTAGTCTTATCTGTCAGATAATAAGCATATAATTAATGAAGCAAATAGACATACAGAGCATAACACTAAACCTAACTTAAATTCAATTCAAACTTTAATCCAAAACTTAACCACCAACCAAAGAAAGAAAATCTTTCCTTATAACAAACTAACATATTCCTGGCAAATTGGCCCCTAGCTGTCCCCAAAAGGTAACAAATACTTGGCTAAATACTTATCCATACATACGTAGAAACAAACACACTCCCACACACACAGACACTTCAAATGTGACACATGTTCCTATGCTGCATGGCCAAAGGGCATGCAGAGATAGTGCTGCATTTAGAGCAATTTTACCTTTGGTATGATTCTTAATGTTTCATGTGGGACATTGGGGCAACAGGTCTATAGTCATTGGGGGCTGTTGGCTGAGTTTTCCTGGTGCTGGAACAAGGCAGGAGGTCTTCAACATCACTGGAACCATCTCGTCAGTCAGGCTAAAGTTGAAGAAATCCTGCAGAATCCAACAGAGCTGCTGTTCACAGGCCTCCAGGACTCTTGGGATGACACCATCTGGACCTGCTGACTTATTGTGATCCAGTCTCTCTAGCTGCTTCTGCACTTAACCTCTAGAGCCAGACAGATAAAAAGCTGAGAAGGCAGCACCATCTGATTTGACTGAGAACAAATGCATGCAAGCAAGAAGGTCAATGGCAGAGGTAGAAGATAAAAAAAAAATTAGTTGTGAAACATTGGAGGTTTGAGAGAAGGATGCTAAGCTTGTTTCATAACTGAACCTAGTGAAGAATGTATTTAGTTCATTAGCTCTGTCCAGACCTCCATCTGTCTGACCATCCTTCTGCTTGAGGTCTGTGACCTTCTTTATCCCTTATCACACATCTCTGATGCTGTTCTGCTGGAGATTGCTTTCCAGCGCTTTCCTCTATGCCTCCTTATTGTCTCTTATCTTGACCTTAAACTGCTTCTGAATACTCACCAATAATCCTTTCTGTCTGCCTTTCTTTTCTTGTTAAGCAGTTCATTCCGACCACTTGTGATCCATTGTTTATTATTTGGGAAGCATTTCACTGTTCTGGTAGAGATGGTGTTATCTATGCAGAAGTTTGCGTAACAGTCACATAATCAGTCATTTCATTGATTGTCCCCTCCATATGGCTGATATAGTGGATCCCAGTCCACATCTCTAAATAACTTTACAGGGCTTCTTCAGCTTCCTGTGCTTCCAGCTTCTTACAGTTCTTTTAAATGCAGGTTGGTTCCCACAAGGGCCTTCTACTCTGAGGGGAGAGAAACAGGATTGTTCTATGATTTCCTAAGAGATACTTCAGAGATGTAAGAGCCCTAGCCATTTGCATAAAACAAGTGCAGTTTTGTTTTCTCCGCTACAGCAGCTGACAAACTGTTGCAATGTTGGCAGTGTTACAGAGAGTGAGGTGTGCTTTAGAACATCAGTTATTTCCACAAATGCATTTGGCTGATGTGTCTGTAGCTTAGCAAAAAGGGAACTGATTATATCACATGCAATATCGGCAATGGCAAAAGGTTTAATGTAAACAGTTACTAGTAAACCCTCCGGAGAGATAATATGGATGAAAACCAACTGCCGACAGTTCAATATCTGGGCTGCAGTGATGCACCTTCACAGTTATAGTTC
>JAUZNJ010027107.1:0-16637 GCA_034780135.1 Jordanella pulchra | reverse complement strand
TTGGTGAAAAATTAATGCAACACTGGATGGAAATAAATCTGGTGACACTGCAGAAGCTTATTGAAACAAAGCCACAGTGAATGTGGCTGTAATCAAAGCTAAAGGCGTCCAACTAAATATTAAGAGAGTGGAACCTTGTTTGGTGGAGACTTTATTTTGGCCAGGCAGTGTATTTTGTAATATCCATTTCACTGGAGAGCCAAAGAGACACGTTTCACTTGTTCAGGATCATTACTGAATATTTCGGCTTTGTTCAGACAGCGGACTGTGATGAAGTGAAATGATGCTCATTACAGAAGACATGGCGCCATTTTCCCTCCAGTTTTGAACTTTGTTGAAACAGCGTGGTGAAGCCTGAGCCCTCAGCAGAAAACGAGCTGTAGGTGTCATCACACTTCATGGTCGGGGAGAATTTCTCTGCTTCTATTTGTGTTTCCTCGAGCCATATGGTCTCCTGACATAGCGCAGCCCCACCTCCTCCACCCTTCCTCACACTGTCCGCAGCAGCAGAAATTCCTCCGTCCTGCACTGTGACGCACTTCGCCTCAGCTGTGACCGTCAGGAGCTTGTAGCACGGCGCCACGGCGAGCATCTGCCACCAGTACCATCCTCCTGATGCTTCACTGGTGGATCAGCGGGTCCCTGGATGCAAGCCTGCCAACGGAAACCAAGCTTTTCCCTCTAAGAGCCGCCCACCATATGCCACGGAGATGGACCTGGTGCCAGGCTGTGATCTGTTGGTGCATTGCACGTCCCCCCCAAAGCTCAGACACTCAGAGACCACAGAACCTCGGACTCATTCTGCTTCTCAGCTACAGCCAGACATTGTTTTTGAAGCAAGAACATTTTTGAAATATTTAATAAATGCCTCATAAAATAAAGGTGAATTATAAACATTTAAATGAATATTAAAAAAGTTTTAATATATGATAATTACAGAAAAATACCTTTAGCATCATTTTAAAGATGATGGAAAGACGTCTTTTAACAAATATCGTACATTTACAGGATAAGGTAGGTTATGTAAATTCTATTCCAGTCCGAGCTTTTAGTTTCATTAAGCGATTAATTGTGAAACATTTATAGCATAAATACGAATCAAATTAAACTCATTAAAGCCACAATAATGATCTAGATTAGCATCAAGGCTACATGGCTTCTCCTTCAGCTTCAGATTCAGCTTTAACCTGAACTGACAACAGATGGACATGATTTTCCTTTATAAAGAGCTTTTCTGGAAAAACATATAAAATTGATACAGGTTTTCTGAATAAACTCATCAGAGTGGGCTGTGACCAGGATCCTGCTTTACATTTACTTGTTATTTCTCCTCATGCTGTGGTCTGGAACTGAGGCAGCTTTTTTCCTTCCAGAGAAGCTACAGTAGTCCAAAAAAAGAGGATATTGGTTCTTTGATTCCTTTTATTAAAACATGAATTAGAAGCCGAGGGACTTGAGATCAGATGGAGGCTGATTCTGAATCATTCTGATCGTTGCTCTTACTTCCTGTTTCCAGCTCCTATCCTTTCAACATGAAGAACTGTATCCAGGGCAGGAAAGGAGCCTTTAACCCTTATGGACGTCATTATGTGACACATTCATGGCTGATGTTTGTCAAACTGGGACCACAGCCTTCAGGAGAACTAATGCACACATTGAAGCTGAAGCTCTCATTATAAAACCTAAAACATGTGAAGGTGTGTAGATTAGCATGTTGCACATGGAGAACATGTGAAGAGATAATGTGTTATTATTAAACTTCATGAAGTGGGCTGTGCCAAACGGTTTATCGTGCAAAGGATTGTGTAAACCATGTAGCACCAGCAGCAGGTAGAGACGTCAGGAGGTCCCTATGCTAAATAAACTAGCGCTATGCTAGCACTACTCTGACAGCAATTACCATGGCGACGGCTGAAGCACTTCCACTCTGGGTGAGGCGTCCTTAGTGATTTGCAGTGTTTGGATTCAGCCAGGACCTGCATTGCTAAGGATCGACTTCGCTCAGATGCAGTGGCCTGATGTGTGGCTGTGGTCCCTGTTAAAGAAGCCTGTTGGTCTGAAAAGAAGCAGCTTCTCGGTCTTCCTTCATTGGTAAAAATAACAAAACAAGCTCTGCAGGAAAGCTGGTGGACTGAACCAAACCGTGCACCCCCCCACCCCAACATTAAACAGACACACATCAGTAGATCATTCCTGCTACTTTTGCATCAACAAACAGTTGCTATAACTCTGTGTGTCCCTCAGCCATCCTCTGAATATTTTTAAACAGGTAAAAGTTAGCGGCTCCAGCTGAAGTGTTTAAGCAGCAAAGCACCACTTGTCAGGATGTAATTCAGAATGGTGAGTGAAAAGCAGGCTCTTATCACACGACCTTGAACAGAAATTCAGTATGAATCTCTTGGAAATTCTTGAAGTGAGCTTTTAAGGAAAGAAAAAAAATCATTTATCTATCCATTTTGTTTTCATTTGTTTGAGTTTCAAGGTTATTAGCGGAGCCTGGATGGTGATGCAGAGAACAGAAGACTGTTCTCTGTGTCCTCCCCTCCTCCTCTGACTCCCCCTCAGCAGACACGGTCCCCCACTGGCAGGTTGAGTCATGCTTCTCCCAACTCACCACCTCCTTCATTGTCTCTCTCTTTCTTCCCTCTTGCTGTCCTTCTTCTTTTCTGCCCACAGTTATCCTCGAGAAGCCCATTCGCATCCCAAGGTCTCTGTCGGTGAAAGCTGCCAGCGTGCTCAAAGGCTTTCTAAACAAGGTGAGAGCAGTCCACTCCCATCACCTCTGTGTGAAGCAGCGAGCTCTGCTGCTTTCCGTGGTCCGTGTAGTTAGAGCTGCAGCGTTGGATCCTCAGTTCTGGGCAAACTTCTGTCATTTAGTCGTTTTTCATATAACATTCACTGCAGCACTCAATCACAGAAAGGCCATGAGGCAACAAAAGCTGAATGTTATTGCACCACATTCTTGCAGACGGAATGATGTAAACTTTAAAGCACACTTTAATCCAGAACTGTAGCCTGTTTGTATCAGCGGGAGCCTAACCAGTTTCTGCTCCCAACAGGATCCCAAGGAGCGCCTGGGGTGCCAGGTCCAGACAGGCTTCACAGATATCAAGTCACACACATTTTTCCGCAGTATAGACTGGGACCAGGTAAGAACCCAGTCAGTGAGAGGTTTAATTCTGCTGTGATCAAATGTAAACTGCTGTTTGATTGAAATAACACTAAAGGAACGTAATGTCCAGGGAGCTGGATTATCATCTAAATAGTAACAGACTGATATTTGGCAGCTTCTGTTTTTGGTTGTCGGACTGAGCGAATAAACTAGGAACTGTGAATAAAAACATTGAACAGTTCCAGGAGAATCGAAAGGTTAGAACTGAGTCCGATCAATTATCGACTCCCAATGGCCAACCCTGCACACAGGGTCCAGGTATGTGTCTGTGGGTGTCCAGGTGGTGCAGGATGAGAAGCATTTGGTTCTCAGAGAATGTTTCTCTGACGTTTTTTGAAAAGTTGTCTTCTAAAAGGAAAGCGGGTCCACAGTGACTCTGAGAGAAATCCTCACAGCTCTGTGTTGGTTCCTCTTGTTTTGTTCCAATAAAAAGTCTTTACAATAGTTTATTAAAAAGTCTTTACAATAGTTTATTAAAAAGTCTTTACAATAGTTTATTAAAAAGTCTTTACAATAGTTTAGACAGTTTTAATCTGTCTTACATTTTTTCCAGCCCTCTTGGTATCATCTGCTGTGAATCTGTTTCTGCCATATTGTACCACTGAGTAACATTGTGCACAAAGAAAAGACATTTGAGATTTAGGTTTCCTATAATCCGGATGACGGAGACCCTAAACAGACACGCAGACATTGAGCTGCTTCATCAAGTTAAAGCCAGAATTAAAACCTTGTCTAATTGATTTTGCTTATTTGCTCTGTAAAAAAAGAAACAAACTTGAAATGATCTCTGATTCCTGTTAAGAAAAGGCAGCACTTCACGTTTTCATTGTGACTGTGTGCTGCTTCCTGACAGATAGCTGCTCATAGATGATCTGTGCTTTGACTCCACTGCCTGACAGTTCACTTAAAATTCATCTAAAAAGAACAAAGAGCGCACGCCCACATTTAATGTGAGTCAGCTGAGAGCGGCACAGCTGTCATTATACATTCTGAAGCGCCTTCATCAGCCTTCATTCTCTGGCTCTACTGTACATAGGAAGGCCCTGAACAACACAGAGAACACACCCTCCTGTTGATGATCTGATGAGGGTGGGGGGGGGTATCTGTGTTAGAACTGACTGATATAGTTCTAAACACTGCAGAGACTCCTGCAGCCTGTCTGCTCTCTGGGTGAAGCAACAAGGCTAATGAAAGAGAATTACCAATTACACACATCACTCCCTTTTCCTCGTCTAAAGAAAGCATTTTTAACATAATAAAAGGAATGAAACAATAGCTGTCCAGATTGAAAAACTTAATGAGTTTTAGAAGTGAATCTGATCTTAAAGTATATTTTATAAACTCTTAGATTAATGAATGTCTGAAACCAGTGACATGAATTATCAATGGTTCTTATTGGGGATGTTCTGATCCAGTAATCAGATATTGGTCCAATACCAGGCAAAACATGATCAGATTATGTCGGCCTAAATTTAAGATGTTGATGGAAAGACTCTGTTACTGTTTAAAGATAATGTAACCAATAGTTTAATAATAAATGTGTGGGTTCTTCTCTCACCTTTTGTAGTTGACTATCGTTCTTTGATTAATGTCACTGATCAACCATTTTCTAACATCCCACACAACAAAACACTGCAGTGGCCTTAACCCTTAATATGAACCAATGTTTCTATGATGTTTGTTTGTTCTGACCCTATGATCTAGAGACTTCATGGACCAGAATTTTTTTACAGTTTGATATTGTCTAATTTCAGTGAAGGTGTGTAAATAGTCGCATACGCAGCAGAGATGGTTTTCTGCTTACATTGATTTTTTGTTTTAGCTCCTGTTGCATTTCTGACGCTTTGAACCAGTCGGCCTTTTCTCTTCTAATGTTTTCATCCACACTGCTTCTGTTACTGGATAGCTTCTGTGAACCTGAGGTATAGTTTTGGGGGAAAGCTTTGTCCCAGCCTGTCTGACAACCATACCATGTTCCAGGTCACTTATATGCCCTTTCAACCTTATGACATCAGAAGCTGCTTTGTTATCTATGCTGTCTAGAAATTGAGTGGTTGGAAAACTTATCTCCAGTCATCAACAGAAACTGGTGTTGAATGATAAGTGATTTTGATGAATGCAGGTATTATTAGAGCAACTGTTCAGATCCTGTTTTTATGAGCTCATATATTTTTAATGTAGTGTGTGTGGTTACATTCAATCATTGATTCAGTACAGGAGCTCACAAACAGAATCAACTGGTCTTTGTCCAGGGGAGCAGCTGCATTCATAACATTAACCTTATCAGCATTGGCAATTGATTAAAATAGAAGAGATAAAACAGAAATACCCTTTATTGTCCCACAATGGGGAATTTCAGGTTGTCAGTGAAAAAGCAAATAACTTAATGAAAGCATGGTGATATAAAATATAAAAAGAACATCAAACAAACAAAAACATACAGAGACTGTAGGGCAAAAGACCTCATCTCAGACAGAAAAAATAATGTGCAGTTGACAATAAATGTTGATATTAAAAAGAGAAAGGGCAAGATAAAACAGAAAAATAGCAGCCCACTTTTAGATAAGGTGAAAGAATGGCTGAATAACAGCATGTAGAAAATACTTCTAGAGCTGTAGAAATTTATAAGAAAAACAGCACATGGAACTGAGACTAATAGCACACTTGTAAACATTTGTTAACTTTGTTTGGAGCTGTAAAGATCATAAAGCCTTTCAGCAGCTGGGAGGAAAGATCTGTGCTCATTTGTGCACCTCCAACAGCCCGTCACTGAAGGAGCTTCCAGCTCTTCAACAGTTTCATTGCTGGAGTTGGGAGACCTTGTCCATCAGGAATAATATTATTGGAGCAACACTGGATATCAACTCACATGGTGGCTTTCAAAAATCTGGCACTGACCAGATCACCGGCACAGACTTTTAAAGCCAGGAGACATAATCATTTGCACCATTAGGGAGTGGCTGTGGTTTGTACAGGTGGATGGAAGAAGCACTCGGCTAAAAATGGTGATCAATCAGGTCTGAATCACAACAGCCCCAAGATTTGTAAGCCCCAAGAAAATCATCCTGACAAAAATTTCACTATACCTTCAATGCAGTTGAAGTGTTATTGATTAATGTCCACATCCACATAAGCATATAGTTATATCAAGTAGAAGCCCTAGACAGTAAAATGGCAAAGATCCCCACACAATAACAGACAGCATCCAACTCGTAATTTCTCTTGCATACCTGTGAGCATAAAATTGTGAAAAATAAAATTGCGTATTTATACAGACACATAAATGATTACACTTTACTACATTAAGTTTACAGTCTAAGGAGAATATACATTGCTTGTTTATACAAGGGAAAGGAAAAGTGTCCCATCACATTGTTACTCAATTACTCCAAATATTTATTTTTATATCTTGCATAACAGTTTAGAATCAACAACAGTAATTCTAACTTTAAACATTGTAGATTTAAACCTTTTAGCCTAACTTTAGATTTTATATTCTGGCACTCACAGTTTTTACCAAATACCTCATGTAGCATTTATATTCAGATTGAGTCACTTCAGAATAATACAGGCAGTGGGAAATCCCAGAGCCCCTGGCCGGGTTTTGACGGCTCTCTCTTGGGTTTTCCACTGCTACTACTGCTCAATTAGCTTCAATAGCCAAGCACCCAGACTGTTCTATCTGAGGGACTCCTCCACAAATATTTAAAAGTACAATCGTAATCTTGATCAACTGACTACACAGGTAAAGTGTTGAGGTGTAATTTCCAGCTTAAAAACATCTTTAAATTACTTTTCAACTAACGGGAATTGACATGGGCACAGATGGGGGGTGTGACAGCGGGGTTTTGACACATCCAGATTCAAACGGCCTTTGATCCGTCCCCCTCACTTTTATTTAACAGAAAAACAGTCAGCTTTCTTTCTTTTGTTAAGGCTAACCTCACGGGAAAATCAAAAGATCAATTAACATTAGGTTTATTGCATGTCAGTGTATGCTTTGCAACAACTCGATTGTTGAGCTGGGCAGGCTGCGTCGTCGTCGTTGCCATGGTTACCCAGAATGAGTGTAGCAGCATCAATGGGACAGCTCCAAGCGCCCCATAACCTGCCAACACGGCTTGCACCGTGAGGCCAGCCAAACCTAAAAGGCAGAAAACTATTGTATTCTTTTTTCAAAAGGCACCAACTGTAAGTAAACTGTGCTTTACATCATCATATCACCTCGCAATTTGTTTGGTAGTCTGTTCAAAGTAATGTCACTGTGGAAGGGAAGAGAACAGAGGAAGAGAGGTGACAGTTTCACAAGGGAGGGGGGAATCAGCCTTAATGCATTTATTTATTATCCATTAGATCGGCCGTTGCAACCTTCTGGAGTTCTTGGGGGTCTTCTAGAAATGTATACTTGAATCGGTTATTATGTCATTTTGAATCCTTAGAAAAACCAACGTTCAAGTCAGGCAAATGTCACTGTAGTGGTG
Organism: Jordanella pulchra; assembly: GCA_034780135.1. Classification (NCBI taxonomy): domain Eukaryota; kingdom Metazoa; phylum Chordata; class Actinopteri; order Cyprinodontiformes; family Cyprinodontidae; genus Jordanella; species Jordanella pulchra. The sequence continues at coordinate 8,984 of JAUZNJ010027107.1, read as the reverse complement.
CTTAGCATGCTAACGGTAGCAAAACTGCTTGTTGAACATTTTAAACTGAGATGTAATGTTAGTTACTAACAGCCAGTCAGATATCATGGCTGAAATCAGCTGAACTGGACATGGAAACATCCAGTTATTTAGGCACAAATGAAAATGAATGAGTCTGTTAGCTTGTTATGTCGCCATACAAACACAGTAAATTATTTTTTAGAGTCTGGAATCAAACTTTGTAGGCCTTACTAACAATTATAAACAAGAATACACTACACAACATTACTTTTGTTGTCTTTTGAAGTTTTTAAAATAAAAAAGGATTGATGGTTTGTCAGCTTTGTTCCGAGTTTTTTTCAAACCTCATCTAAAAAAATCTGCTGAAAGCAGCTCTGATGTGTAATCATTGACCGTTGGCGTGTTTCTGCCAGTACATAGTTCTGAGTGGGTTTGTGTGTCTGTGGGTGAGTTAGCTAACCTATGGTTTTCAACTTTTTATTTTATTTTGTAGCTGCATTCTGTGTCAACCTTTGCAAACCTCTTAAGGGACTGCAGATGTGAATTAATAATGTGCTATAATCTGCTACTGTTCATCAAATGGCAACATTTATGTTTAAACCGTACAGTTTCTTTTTAATAAAATGTGTACTTACTATCCAAACACTTCCTCTCTGTTGTCCTTGCTGTTGTTACATAAACACAACGTAGAAGTGAAGGAGTGCCACAGACCAGCTGGTCTCCTGTAAGATCATCACTGATGTGACTTCAGTCAAGTTCATGATTCATTATTAGTTCAGTCAGAAGGCTGCAGCTTGAGTCATATGTCAGTGTTTTCATGTCTCATTGTTTTACTTACTAATCAGTTAGGCGGGCACTGAACTCTGCTTACTTCTAGTTTCATGTAAGAACTTAGCTGCTTTTTTTTTGAGCTGTGAAACATTGTCTTTTTCTCACTGGATGAGATGTGGTTTTCAGGACCTTTGTTCAATACACTGGTTAAAGTGGTTAAATCAAAACATCCAGAAAAGGCTGCAACCTTTTCTTCCTCCAACAATGATGTCCGTTTATATCATAACAAGCAAGCACCTCTATTAAACACATGCTGTTGTAACAGAAATGTTTTTTTTAATATCACAACCAAAAATAAACCAGACCAAGCCCTACAGAAAATATTGAACCTTCAGAAAACAAGGAGGACATATTTTATTTGGATTAATTTGTGGTTCCTGCAAATTAAAAAGGGAAAGAAATCTGAGGTCACATAAAACCTGTCTACAGTATATCACTATAGAACTCAGCACATGAGCAGATCTTTATTTAGGACTAATTAAGCCTGTTTCTCCAAATGCATGGCTTCAGTTTTCCCATGCGGAGACAGAGTCAGGCGGCAGGTGTTAAAAGCAGAGGAAAATGATTGTGACCTAATAAGCGCTTGCTTTGTAATGCTGTAGTACAGACCAGAGGGAAATTCATGGGAGTCACCTTCCACCCAGCGCCAAAGCTCCCACACTGAGCAGTGGGATAACAGGTTGGAAAAGCCAAGAGAAGCAACACTTTCTGCCCTTAAATCAGGAATTCGTCTCCAAACCTGACAGGCCTGACATGCCTCTGCTGCTCTTCCCGAATATTAATATTCATCAGACATTTCCTCAGGGTGCGGTGGCTTTTCTCTCTGAGAAGATGACACTTTTGAATATCATTTACCTGCCTCTCACCATTATTTCCTTTCCAAATGCACTGTTCTCCGCTGCCAAAGAACTGTCAGCTTGATGAGCTCTGAGAAGAAACTGATCATCTGGAAGCAAAACAGTTGGATGGCATTTCTTAGGGGCTCTGAGAGCACATCTGTGCAGGAAACAGGATGTACCACACGCTGCTGAGGCATCAGTCTGCATTGGAAAATGCTTTCAATCCAGAAAAAAATATACTTTACACTTCAGACCAAAAATCCAGTTTCCATCCTAGTTTAGGAAGGAAAAACTGTGTAGTTTAATCACTTTCAGAAGTATTGATTAGAGCTGATTTTTAAAGGAGAAATGAGTAAGAGTGACACCTAGCGTTTGATAATGAAACAAAACACATCGCACCCATCATACCTGCACTGTGGTGTAGGTTGCCAAGTCAATAGTGACGAGGACGTAGTGCAGCTAAGTTCAACATGACAAGTGAAGATGATTCAGTCACAGAAAGTTATGTTCTAACCGATGCTGGTGTTTTATGGTTTTTTTACACTATTTAAGGTCTGCTTTTTTTGATGACTTCTGTGTGTTACAGACTGCTGCTACTTTTGCCAAAATAAAAAAAGAAATGCACAGATGCTTTGGCAACTCTTGGAACTCTCATATGATTGGCTAATAAACCAGGAAGTAAAACATGGGCTACTCAATGCATAGACGTAATCCCGGATCGTACCACTAGGTTTGAAAGGAGACTAATTGACAGATTGTTTATAGGGAATGTTACTACAACCCTGGATGAAAAATAAGAACAAATCTGGATACATTTCCAGTAAATTTCATACATTTTTCTTTTTCATAGCCACACCTGAGACCCCATAAAGTACCTCGTAGACTATTCAAATTGTTTCATTGCAGAGTGGAATTTATTTTTTGTTTGTTCTGTTTAAGCAGTTTTACATTTATTTTTGTTTTCCTGTCTAGATTAAGCATAAAGTTTTGTCCCTAGAACCCAAACTTGGTCCCAATCTGTCATACATACTGTACATGTTCATACATAGTATGCAGAGTATAAAGATAATTTAGCTATTTGTTTAAGTAACTTTTTTGGGGGGTAAAACCGCTCCCTCCACCTGAGTACTTCTGTTAATGGATGAACGCCAACCATTGCTGTTGCAACATGATACGATTCATTTATTTTGAGGCAAATAGAAAAAAGTCAAACTCGACTTTGGCTCCAACTCGTCTGGTTCTCAACCTCATGACAGGAGAGTTTATTTGAAGTACTTAATGTTCTTTAGGCCTTAAGCTGTTTTCCGACAGTCATAATTCCTTCGTTATATATGTTAATAGATCATTTAAATTGATTTTGTTTTCTAATTTCAAATGTTTTATGGCCTTAAAACTTCAAAATCAATATAAAGGTCCAATCTGTATAACTGGATTTTTATGTGATAGCCAAAGCAGAATTTTACTGTAAAGAGGATCTTAAGACAAACTTGCCATTTAGCTGGAGGAATCTTAGTCTAATTCCACTTGTTTAGGTTCTGGTCTCACAGGTTCTTTTAGCGAAGATTCAGCATCATGAACACCAAGGAATCCAGGAGATGGGTCAGGGAGGACATCTTGGTTCTTTTAAAAGCAAAGTTAGGCTTTAGAAGAATATCCCATTAACTCTGTTCAATATCAATCAACAGCTGAGTCTTATTCAATAATTTTACTGGTGAATGGAAGGTTTGAGATGGGCCTGTAGTTCTGCAGTAGCAACTTGCTCTTTTGATCAGCAGTTTAATAATTGCTGTTTTAGGGCCTGGGGGAAACACCTGCCAAACTGGACATGTTTATTACTTGAGTTCAATCATAGGTTTCTACATGCAGAGTTTTCTTTAGTGAGGCTGTGGGTAAAGAAACAAGCTAGCAGGAAGAGGAGCTTAGTTGGTACACAATTTCTAAACTTTGAACATTTTGTTAAAACCAGTCGTAGTTGTTGACAGCTTTGGTACTGGAGGGGATATGGGTGGATGAATGAATGCCTCTTGGATCTTTTGGTTTTTTTTCTGTGAAAATAGTAGCAAATCTGTTGCAGTCCCTGGTAGAGTGGCGTTCAGATGCTACAGTTACAGAAGCTCTTGTTAACCTCTTGACTGGGGCAGATAAGGTACAGTTAGTAATAATATATTTGATGACGATCTTAAAGGAGGAAAAAATGACCCTATAGTTTGGTTATAGCTGTAAAAGTGCTTTTTCTAGATCTTGTAGCAAATCTGGAGTTCAAAACTTCTGCGTTAAACTTCCTTTAATACTTTGGACTGGTGGAGCACCTTTCAGCTTTTTTTCCCCAGAAAGAACCTTTACTGTAATTGGAGCAATAAGAATGAAAATGATCTATCTACCAGCTCAGATACTGAGTTACAGGGAAAAGAGAGGGTAGAATAGTAAAGTCAGGATTTTCGCAACAAATAACAGCCCCCACAAATACAGATTAAATAAAAAATCTATTTTGAAACGATGCAAAAATGAAGCAATGCATAAAATGTACAAATATACTTTATTTAAAAAAACAAAACAAAAACATAAAGCGGCTTCTGTCTGTGTTGCTGCAAAGGTGGCTAGTGTATGAAGCTAACTGATGGCTACACTGAGCTGCGCTACTGTAGTGAAAGAAAACCAGAGGCCATAGTCCTATGACGCTATTTTTGCAACTTTGCTGCTATAGTTGTAGATTTTTCAGACCATCCAGCAACTTTTTCAAGAAAGTGTTTTTGTTTAGTTTAACGACTGACAGCTGCCAATAATCTCTCAGGCACAGCCAGCTGCCTCGTCGTCAAAGCCCTGCCTGCCATCAGAGCAAAGCTAGCAGAGAGGAGACCTGCTCTGCTTTCCCCTTAGCTAATGCTATAAAACATGAGCAAAGCTGCTGATGATTCTGCCCTGGATTACAAAGCAGGATAAAAATATGATACAAATATAGTTTATAAGCTTTTCTATCTGAAACTGCTGCACTAAAAAAAAATTGATTACCACACAGCATGAATCACTTATTCATCTCATAATGCGTGTGCCTCTGATTACTGTCTTTTTGGTAAAATTAGATGCAAGCAGTGTGAATTAGGCAATGTATGAAGATACGTATAATATAATATAAAGTAAGGTTTGCATACGTTTAATTTCAACAGCATTTTAATGATAGTTATGTAGTTAATTACCATAACTATGATTAGTTAATAACCATAGCTTTGTTATCTTAATTGTATCCCATGTTTCTTTTGTTCTCTCTGTCTTTGGGACTATCAGTGTGGATGTTGATGTCTAATTTTATAATTAATAAGTTGTATCAACTCTACATCTCAGACTGGTTTGTTAAAAAGTTTTCTTTTTGTTCTGGAGGCCCACAAGCATTCAGATATAGACTGAGTCAGTGCCATCAACTTGGACAACAAGCTAAATGACCTTTTTAATACTTGGTGACACATGAAGGCTTCGTAGGCTTTCTCTCCTCATTTAGAGACCTTTCATTGGAAAGCATCGGGCCTCATGTAACAGCATTTGTTTTTAATTTCAGTAAATGATCCTAATTTTTTCTTGTAAACCTGATGCAGTCCGTCTGTGTGTAAGCGAGTGTGCGTTCATCAGAAATGTCGATCTGCATAATCCCTGCCCCAATTATTCCACTATGAATTCCCACGCCTCTGTGCCATTGAAAACAAAGAAGAAAAACTTAAAAGGTTCACGGATCGAGGTTCTGCTGACTGAGAGCTGTTCAGCATAAATAAAAAACCTGTAAAAAGACAAGCAGTGGGGAATATATATAACAAGAGCTGTAAATGCCGTTGTCATGCTGTTACAGAAGTAAAAATAAAATCAAAGACTAAAAATAGGATAAAAAGAAAAATGATTTGATATGAAAACATTGAATAAAAACTACTGATGGAGGTAAAAAGTGCAGCATATGCTGTATACATGAGTTCAGCATCAACCTACATAGAAACGTTCTGCTAAATTTCCTTTTAATGCACAGACACACCTGTACTGTATATCTCCAGACCACGTCTGCCATCCCTTCATCTTCTCTCTCATCTCTCTCTCATGCATAAACGTACATAAAATGTTTGCGACAAAACTCTAATTTGACGAAGTCAGACAGACCCAAACCCAAATATTCTGCATCTAGTGTAATAACAAAGCCAAGAAGCTGCAACGGAGGGAAATGAATGCAAGTCTCACAGTTAGAGGAGCTGAACCGAACTTTCATCCAGTATCTGTTCCAGTTATTTCAATAGTAGTTTGATCTCTGACTGTTCTTTCTTTTAAATAACTAATTTAATCTGTGTCCTCTGGATACAGACATGCCAGCTGCAGGTGCAGTGACCCATAGTTCTGCTAATAAAAATGTCATTTTTACAGCCAAGTTTTATAATAAATAATGATTTAGACTAATAAAATGACAGTTGCTTCTAAGTAAAACAAATGCAGTCATTTAGTGAAAAACTATTTTTGATAACAGCTGACTGAAGGTGTAAAACTCATGTGTCATTCTGGAGAACTCTCTGAATGCGACATTTTCTCCTAAATCACTTGTACGAACAAATTTGTTCGTACAATCGTTTTTTACATTGTCTCAGTTTTCATCTATTTCTATCAGTGATTAAGTCTAACTTGAAAAAAGCCAACTTAGGGTTTCTTTGAGAAAATCACTTAACAAGAGATACATTTTAAATCATTTTTTTATTATTTGAAGATGGAGCAACAGTCTTAATTGTCTTAAAGTACCAACCATGTAATTTGGGATAAGATGTCGACTCAGTTTACACATAAAATATGTCAACAGATTAAAAACACCTATAGAAAAACAAAAGTAAGCATCCTTACAGGAAACCTCTAAATATGTGAAAACCACCAACAAGAATGAAAACATGAAACATTTTGCTTCTTAAATGCAATAAATCTGCGATCCAGAAGAGAATCGGTCACAGGCTGCAAAGGACTTTGGCTTCATCTTCCAGCACGACAAACAAATTAGATCAGTTCATTTTAGGATTGTTTAGTCAAAGTCCAGACTGAAGTATCATTAAAAATCTGTTATTTAAAAGATGCTCCCCATTAGTTGTGTCTGAGCTTCAGCTCTTTGGCACAGATTTTCGCTTATTCACTTTTTTGTGTTTATCTGTTACATAGAAACGCCCAAAATTCATCATTTAACCAACAGACTGCGTGGTACTGATGTAAAGAAAAGAATATGTGCTCTTTTTAATATTTTCCAAACTCCTCCTGATTTTCACCATGCAGACCAATTTGATCTCCTATGAACTCTATGAACTTTGCATATCCCTGGAATATGTGTTGGAGCAGACGTTGTTGTTTTAAGCAAGTAAACTAAGATAGATGCAAACAGAATGGCTTTGCTCCTCAATGTGTAGATTATATCATATTAGAACAAGTTTTAGCTCTTTGGTTCTCCAGTCGATAAGTCAAAGAACTCTTGGGATCATCCCCATCAAACAGAAAAGTAAAGATAAACTCACAGAAAGCCAAACGGTTGGCGTTAATAATGTTGCAATGTTAATAATACGGGTGTAAGAAAAGGAGATTTCAAAGGATAGGTGAGCCCTATGATAACATGTAAGTATAAACTGTGGACTATGTGGACCTGGACCCCCATCCCACCAAGAACCTAGACAGACTCTCCCAAACCCAGCATCCTGTGGCCTTAAACCTGTTGAAAAGATCAGAAAGGTGCTTTCTGTATGCTTGATAATCAACCCAACCACCCTATAGTGAACTTTTCTATCCTGAAGTGTTTGGAACGTTTGATTTTATCATGGATCTTTGCAGCAGAGGTGGTTTTTAACTCTGCTGCAGTCGTAAAAAACTCTCAAACTCTTGTGTTAAACTCCTTCTTCATGTGGAGATGTGCTTGTCTGCTGCTGAAGCATCACTCAAGAGCATTTGATTAAGTGATGCTGTAGTGTAAACTCTAGTGTGTCCTCAGTCACCTGCTTCAGATCAAGCCAACTGTTACATCAATGCATAGAGAACACGATGGCGGCTGCTGTCATCTGAGAGCCTCTGGTGTCTGCAGCCTGTCAGTCTCTGAGCTGCTTTCATGTGCACCTCTGGGCTCAGCGACATGCTGGGTTTGTGTATGCAGGGCTTGTTCCAGGTCATCAGTGTTATTCACCACCACCTCCCTGCTCCTGCCTGCCTGACGACACATCAGAGAGACTGGGAGGAGAGGAGCGGCATGAGAAGAGATTAAAGAACTGAAAAAGAGCGAGGCAGACACAAGCAGAGAGGAGGAAGCCGTGGACAGGATATGAGGGGGTGAAATTGACAGGAGCGTAGGTAGGAAAAAGCTGAAAAATAAATTAGTGAATAAAGGGAAACAGAAGGAAACTGGAGGAAGATCGTTTAAGCCAGTTTAATGTGTTTAATGGAGCAAAGAAACCAGAAGCTAAAGTCCTGCTGGAACTCAGGGAAGATGAAACCGATTAACCACCAATGTTCAGCTAACAGAAAGAGGATCTGGCTGTTAGGAAATGAGCTACGATAATTGTAAAATAAAAAATAATAATTTTCAACATATAACAAAGAGCTTAGAGTATTTATGCAACCAAATGGTCTTTGTTTATGTGTAACTCAAGGCTTTTTATTCCTGAGTCCATCCAGGTTTTCTTATGAGGAGTGAGGTTGATTTAAACTGCAGTAGTAACAAACAGTAAGTATTAATCTAGACTTATTATGTAACTATGCTCACTGTTGATCCTCTTATTACCCTCATGTCAGCGCAGATGGAACTTGGAGGTTTTTTGACCTTCACACTATTATTGAACTTTAAAACACGTAGAATAAAATTGAGTTATTAAAAAATAGTGAAATCTTAAGTCTTGAATGAAAGCTCAATTTACTGTTTGTTTTTCTTTTTCTTTCACCATAAAACCAAAATAAATGTAGTTTTTCTTTGTATGATTTATGTTAATTGGGGATTTAATTCACCCCATTGTTCATATTTAATAATGTCTTGACCCTTTTTTGCACATTTGCTGACAAAATCTTTAAAAATCTAACTTAAATATCTGTTGTTCTTTCAGTTACTAACCAGCAGTATGGTTAGAGAAACGCATGGACTAGTTTCTCAACATCTCCCCTGTACGGGATATTTCTAATTTTTGTAATATTCCAGAGATGAAAGAAGGAAATTCTGGAAACCTCTTTGATGGGATTTAAATGACAGGTCCTGATCGAAAATGACGCCAAGATTTTTTACTTTATTATCTGAGATTAATTTCATCCCATCCAGATGAAGTGATTGACTAATCAGTTTATTTT
>JAUZNJ010027096.1:0-16637 GCA_034780135.1 Jordanella pulchra | reverse complement strand
ACCTAGATAACCAAACCTGGTTAATCAGACCTGGATAATCAGACCTGGATAATCAGACTTAGATAATCAGACCTGGATAATCAGACCTGGATAATCAGACCTAGATAACCAAGCCTGGATAACCAGACCTGGATAATCAGACCTAGATAACCAGACCTGGATAATCAGACCTAGATAACCAGACCTGGATAACCAGACCTGGATAATTAGACCTAGATAACCAAACCTGGTTAATCAGACCTGGATAATCAGACCTGGATAATCAGACTTAGATAATCAGACCTGGACAATCAGACCTAGATAATCAGACCTAGATAACCAAACCTGGATAACCAGACCTGGATAACCAGACCTGGGTAATCAGACCTAGATAATCAGACCTAGATAATCAGACTTAGATAATTAGACCTGGATAATTAGACCTAGATAACAAAACCTGGTTAATCAGATCTCGGTAATCAGACCTAGATAATCAGACCTAGATAATCAGACCTAGATAACCAAACCTAGTTAATCAGACCTGGATAATCAGACCTAGATAACCAAACCTGGATAACCAGACCTGGATAATCAGACCTGGATAATCAGACCTAGATAACCAAACCTGGATAACCAGACCTGGATAGTCAGACCTGGATAATCAGACCTGGATAATCAGACCCAGATAATCAGACCTAGATAATCAGACCTGGATAATCAGACCTAGATAACTAAACCTAAGTAATTAGACCTGGATAATCAGACCTGGATATTCAGACCTGGATAATCAGACCTAGATAATCAGACCTGGGTAATCAGACCTGGATAATCAGACCTAGATTATCAGATATAGCTAACCAAACCTAGATAATCAGACCTGGATAATCAGACCTGGATAATCAGACCTAGATAATCAGACCTGGGTAATCAGACCTGGATAATCAGACCTAGATTATCAGATATAGATAACCAAACCTAGATAATCAGACCTGGATAATCAGACCTAGATTATCAGATATAGATATCCAAACCTAGATAATCAGACCCGGATATTCAGACCTGGCTAATCAGACCTGGCTAATCAGACCTGGCTAATCAGACCTGGATAATCAGACCTAGATAATCAGAACTAGATAATCAGACCTGGATAATCAGACCTAGATAATCAGACCTAGATAATCAGACCAGGATAATCAGACCTAGATAATCAGAACTAGATAATCAGAACTAGATAATCAGACCTGGACAATCAGACCTAGATAATCAGAACTAGATAATCAGACCTGGATAAGCAGCTGAGCATCTTATAACAGAGGTAACAGAAATGTTTGAGCAACAGGTGAAACATTGCCAGGTCATCTCTGGCATTCAGATGCTTTTATTGATGGATATGAGTGAATGCCGCCACACACCCAGAGAGGAAGGGCTGCTTTAATAAACACATCATCTGGAGGTACATGTGAATAATGTGGAGCATCACTGAGAACAGGTGGAGGTCCTGCAGGGCTTAGGCCTGCGCCGCTTCAGTCGCCGTCTGACAGGATAGCGATCGATGGATGGCAGCACTTACAGCGTATTGTGAAGGAACTGTCAGGCCCTGACAGCACGGGGGGGTAAACACACATAGTGCTATTCACGGCTGCACACACACATCCTCACACACCTAGTCACCCACACAAGGCACACACCTTCTGACATCCAGACACATCAGGCGAGCGCGGGCCCTCAGCTTTGGGAGGTGTAATATTTCAGTAATGTGATGGAGTTTGATCCAGGGTGTCCAGTGTCCCATAGAGCTGCTGTTTTATTAGCACAAAGAGCACTCAGGGGCTCTCCAGTTCTCTCAGTCACTCTCACACACAAACACACAAACACACACACCTTGATAACCACAGCAGGTCCTACTGGGCAGGCTGCACCAGCAGCTCTACTCTCCATAGAGGATCTATAAGAACCATCAGAGCGGACCTGGCAGCTCCACGCACACAGGCCGCCGTTCAGGTGTGAAGCTTCCTGCAGGCACCACACAGCCGCAGGCTGGGTCCAAACACCTGCAGTAGAACCCTGTTCATCTCTGCAGGAACAAAGCCGCTGGGCCCGAGGTTTAAAGGGCAACAACCCTACACTGGTGACGCTCTGCAGGTGTTCACTTTTAGAGACCCGTAGCACCTAAGCCAGCATCTCAGCTATCATCATGAAACCAGCAGTAATCAGAGGAAGAGAAGGCGCTCTGAATCAGACACCAACTTCAACTGTCCAGGAAAGCTGGACTCAGTTATTTTATCAGCAGAATCGACTCCTGGGAAGAAACACATTATCCTCATTATTGCAAATATTCTTGGACTAATTGCATCTGATTGTCAAAATGCATTGATTACCCAGCGCCTGCCTGCCATATGGACTAAAAGCACTGATACTGGATCTACTGGGGCACCTGGAGCAGACTGGTTCATCTCCAGAGCCAACAGTCAATGTGAAATATGAACAACTTGGTGTCAGGGAGCTTTTCCCAAATATCGATACGAGCTTACTGTGCTGTTTTCTAGCAAACACTGCCAGGGGAACACGGACAGAGGGGCTTCTGGGTAATGCACAGACTGTGACTGCAGACTGGATCAGATTAACACATCTTATTGATGTGGCTTATAACAGATATCATGTTCATGCACAGTATGATGTGTGGAAATGGTCCATAGGAACTGGTGATATGCAGCTCAGAGTTTCATCTTGTGATCACATAATAGACTAATGACATTAAGAAATCATCATATTATGTGAATCATCCTCATAAGACTTGCATTTGCTTTTCACTGACACCCACAGAAAAAACTCTAAGTGGACACTGGCCTGGAAAGCAAAACAAATCACTTTTCATTTTACCTACGCAACATCAGTGAGCTGAACAGAGGAGCTGTGTGTGCATTATCATAATGGGCCTTTATGGACAATGCTGTTAAGTTTGAAAATAAATTGTGTAAACTTTTTCTGGTCTTGTGATATGGAATGACATGGAACATGTATTGTATGAGACATCATAAGACTTGGATTTGCTTTACTGCTCCGCTGTAGACCATAAACAGCTTCATTAACTCGTCTGCTTCTGCTGCTGATCGCTCACTTTTCTCTGCTTTTATTTCATCACTGGTGATGCATTTTATGTTGCATCACCAGTGGGAAGCACAAATAAAAGATTCTCATCTTTCAATCAAAACACACTGAAGAGTTTTTTTTTTATGTGAAACAAAATTAATTTAAAAAACAGAAGTTAAATTGGTTGAATTTAATTAAACAAAACAATTATTAACAACATCTAAACATATGAAGTCTTAGTTGTGGTCCAGGTAATGACATCATGCTAGTGGGCGGTCCATCCGAAGGAGATCCTCCTTCTGAAGTGTCTGCACACCTCCTTTTAACCCAAACCTTAGGAAGTGCCTTGAATCCCAGAAAATTGATGATATGTTTGTAGAAATGGTTGATTTGATTTATTTCTGAATGTATGTGGGGGGGTGCAAATTCCTGTCCACCATCTTTGTGATTTCTGGGGTTAAACTGAGCAGCGGTGAGCAGCAGGATCAGAAGCCTTAATAATGACATCAAGCTGGAGCCGACAGGAACCTGATGGATTAGTCAGAGTCTACAGGGTCACAGCTCAAAGGGGGCTGCGTCTCACCTCTACTGGCCTCTGGGGTGGACAGGGATCGGCCGTCCGATAATGAATGTGGGTGTGAGTCTGCAGAGCCACTGACAGTGCCAGCAACATGTGTTATGAATTTATCAGAGCGGGCGCCGGGCCGTCATCGGGTTCATCTCCAAATGTTCTGGACCGCTAGGATGGACCGCATGCATGACAGCTACCTGACCCCTTCACACACATGACAAACACACACATCCACAGGCTGGCCCAGAGCGCGACACTTTAGACTGATTGGGTGAACAACTGCAACAGCTGGCTGAGGATTAGGCCGTGTGTGTGTGTGTATTGCAGGGGCTGCCTGGTCCCTCTGGCACCTGTCATCTAAACCCAATCCTTGGCCTGGTCAGCTCGCAGGATGAGCATAGCCCAGACCTCCTCTGGGACCCTGTTCTCCTGTCCTAAAACAGCATCAGTCCATGAGGTCGGGGGGCAAACCGGGGGCAGCTAGGCCTGAGACTATGTATGGGGGGTGGGGGTGCAAACAGATGCTAAGAAATAAACTAAAAGTAGCTTCATTAAGCCGGTTCACCACTCAGGGTGAAGATGTGGGCCAAACAGCTTATGTGGATCAAAGTCCTGCGGGGGGGGTTAATCAGCGATCAGTCCCCTGAAGACAGCCTAGCTGAACACTCTATCTTCAGAACCCCCCCAGGGGTCTACATCGGCACGCCACAGTGTTTCTATGGAAATATCAGAGCTTTCAGATGCTGGCCGATAGAATCTGATATCAGTTTTTTGTCTAATATCGGACAGATATTTACATTGGATCGTGACCTCGGACCCCATGTTAGAATCGGATCGGGACATGGGGCTCGATATTAGCATTGCATCGAGACATCGGACCTGATATTAGCATCAGATCGGGACATCAGACCTGATATCAGCATCGGATCGGGACATGGGGCTCGATATTAGCATTGCATCGCGACATCGGACCTGATATTAGCATCGGATCGGGACATCAGACCTGATATCAGCATCGGATCGGGACATCGGACCTGATATCAGCATCGGATCGGGACATGGGGCTCGATATTAGCATTGCATCGCGACATCGGACCTGATATTAGCATCGGATCGGGACATCAGAACCCATATTAGCATCAGTTCGGGACATTCTAGTCTGTTCTATATCTAACAACCCGTCTCTCTGCTCACATCGGACTGGAAACAGAAAAACAGCTCAAATGTTCTAAAGTCGCCCAACTTTACAGATTCAAGCCAAAGCTTCAATGCTCTGTGATCAGACTAAAGACTGCCTGGGGGTTTGGTTCCAGCTTCCTGTTGCTACATTCTGATGTGCCCCTGAGCAACGCACTTGACCCAAACTGGTAACCAGTGTTTGAAATGCTAGAAAAACTCAACATGTATCCGGCTCTTCTGACATCTGTTACCATTCAGGTAAAAACTGACTCCATTTTATTCATTCAGCATCTTTTGACAGAAGAAAATCATCTCATGCTTTATAAAGATCTAGGGCTCGAATAATAACAATCTGCTTCCTCTGAGTCCAGAGTTTATTCATCCAGCTAGCCGTGATGCTAACCAGGTTTTAGCACCTACAGTTTGCAGGATATTTACGTCTTCAGCGTTTGATCCGTCCAGCCTATACTTGATCTTCACAACCTTTACTACCAGCAGAGCTCAGTGTTGGGTTGGTCTGATCTAAGTGTGTAGATCTATGTAGTGGTGAAAGTGTTCTGGTAACTGAACCAATCTAAGCTGTGCTGGGTGTGTTTTTTGACTTGATGTCTGCAGAACGGAGACCAATCATCACTTCTAAACTAGGGTAAAGGTGGTGATTTTTACGTGCAAAACATATTTACTTAAATTTCTACCTATTTAGTCATACAACAGAGAAATGTCTATTGATCGAATACGGCCAGCAAAGATATATTCTGATGCTAAACAAAGCAGTGAATCTTCATGCAACATGGGGACATGCCCCAGATAATGGCCGACTTCCTGTCGCCATGGAAGCAGGACTCAATAAAACGGAGACCTGATCACTGCCATTGAGCTACATGGAGGAAAGGTGTGAGAGGATTCAAAGCGAGCAGCAAGAGAGCGTGAGTGAAGAGCTGAACTCAAGGCTGCAGACAGGAATTAGGACGCAGCCTGTGTGTTTAAAATAATACGTCCAGCAGCTGTTGACTCACAGCTGTATGCCAGAGACAAAGACATTAACAAGCAGGAAAACTTTAAGGATTATTGCAGATTATAAAAAAAAAAGCCGTACATGAAGTGTATTTTTAGAGACGTGCAGATTGTGCCTCTGTGTCCATCATGTGCAGCCTGGGAGGGTTAGTCATGTCCGCCTTCCTCCACGGCTCCGTGGGATTGGCTGGTTTAATCAACTGGAGATGAATAGGTGTGTGAGTGCGTGTCTGCGTGAAGTCGGGTCTTTTCCGACCCCGGGCAGCTCGGCCTGACAGGAAGCAGATCTCAGCTCTGCTTATTCTCGCCTGGCGCTCAAACCTCAGACACATATATGAAGTTAGAGGAAGAAACTACACATGTACACGAATGACTGCGCCGCTCTGATGTGGACCAATCAGCATCAATGTAGAGGCTGAAGGTTGAAGACCACATCCACCATAAACTGAGCAAAAAACAGCTTCCATCAGACCGCAGAGGAAGCAAACCTTCGCTACAGGAGGCAGGAATGTTCCCCGCTGAGCATAAACGCACACATTCACACCCAGACACTCCCGAGCTCACCTGGACACAGACGGCCTCCTCTAAATGAAGGCAGGAGGAAAGTGACCAAACATCAGGAAGCTGTAGTGACTAACAGACCGGAGAAACGCTCTTATTCACATGTTCACAATCCTTCTGCTCTCATGCGGTGAATAGTTCACTCCTGGAGGACATCAATGGTCTATTAGCTGCTGCTGATTAACTTTAGTCTGACAAACACACAAAGGATTGTTTCCACTGAGCTGTGAGGAAATCTGGAGCAAGTTCAGACAAAACAGGTTTATGCTAAAAAAAAATGGAAAGATCCTGGCAGAGGAAGGAAACCAAACTAGCTGTTCCTGATCAGAAAAGCCAAACTGGAACCATCAATGAAGCCAAAACTGAAGGTCCAGACGGTGACAGACTGCAGCGGACTGGATGGAGGAAACATCTGATCATCAAACTCAACTGGACCCCAACAGATGACGAAACGCTTCCTCACATGTTGTAGGGATCTCCTCCTCCACTGGTGGACACAGACTGGTCCAGTCCATTATTTCCAGATCTAAATCCAGCTGATGTACTGTTTATATTTGACTTTTGTTTTTATGACTTGAATATATTTACTTTGATAATAAGCTGCTGGAAGCAGGAAACCTGCAGGATAAAGATCCAGTCCTTCAGATCTGATGTGTCAGCTGCTGCAGCAGGATGCTGGAAAATGATGGATGACGATAAGAGGAGCTGTCAGTGGAACCACGGCGGGAGCGACAGGGAGCCTCCTGGGATTGTTTTGGTTCATATCTGCTGTCCGGGTTTTATTGAACTGAAAGGAGGCTTCAGCAGAGGTGGATAAAGTTCCTGAACAGCTGCTGACTGCAGCGCGTCCAAGCTGGGAGCCTCAGTCACTCTTCAAACTAAACACATCGGATCTTGTCTGACTGACTGTTAATGTTACAGATTAATAAAAGACTTTTTTCATCTCTTCTCTTGACTGTTTTTTTTCAAAAGCTGTAAAAAGTAAACGTTTACTTAATGTCTTTAAGAAAACGTAGAGATTTAGAGAAACATTTTCTCTTCTGAGCTGTTTTCCTGCAGCTCCGAAGTCAACAAAGGAGGAGAATAAAGAATGAGAAATAAAGGAGGAATAAAAGAGAAACCAATGAGGAAAAATAAACAAGGAGAAATAAAAGAGGACAAACATAGGAGGAGAAATAAAGAAGGAGAAATAAAGGAGGAGAAACAAAGGAGGAGATCTATTGTTGTTATCAGGACCTTAAAGATTTTCCGGTGTTTCGAGTGTGAGGGAAAAGCATCCAGGCCTGCTGGCCCAGAGTTGCTGTGATTCCTCCACTTGATAGGAACGCTCACATCTGACTCATTTTCCCGGCCCACAGAGTTCACCACTTGAAGGCAATGATTTACTCGCTGAAGTCCTCCCTCTGTTTGATCCCATGGGGAGCTGCAGCAGAAGTGGGGGCAGCGCTAGGTTACCCTGGTGTGTTTTTGCCATCCTTATGCTCCCTTCTCTTCCACTCCAGGTCTTCTGCTTAGCTGCGCTGTTCTGTAATTTACGGCTGTCATAAGGCTCGCCGTCGGCCGCGAACAGTGTGGGATTGTATGAAACACTGTCTGCCGGCATATTTCATGAAGAAGATCAAACACAGCTAAGTGATTTCTTTTTCTTAGGGCCATAAGTTTTAGTGCAGCTCTTTTCACAGCGTTGGTGGGAATGAGATTGTTCTGAAGTCTTTAGTGCTCTGAATTTAGCAGCAGCAAGGATCCCAGTAATAAATACCAGCATGGCTAAACCTGTGTGTGTGTGTGTGTCTACTGAAGTCTTGTGAGTCACTTTCATTCGTTCCTGGAGCTTAATCAGAGTTTGAAGAGAAGATAAGGATTTTTTTTTTACATACATTCTATTATTGACTTGGACTAATATTCTAATTAAAGATCAACTTTTGAAAAGTGAATAAAAGTTAAACATCTATTGGCAGTTTATGAAGGATGTTAATTACGTCAAAGACAGATATATAGATATTAATTATGGATGAAGGTTCACCTGAACAATGAAAGAAGAATCTCCATAGAATATTTGTTGATGAACAGGAAGCGATGACATGAACGTCACCTTTAAGGCTGATTTTTATGGTGTGCAGGTGGTGCAGTGGTTAGTGCCCACGACCCATGTATGGAGGCCTTAGTCCTCGACGCGGGCGACCCAGGTTCGAATCCGGCTTGTGGTCCTTTCCCGCATGTCCCCCCCCCTCATATCCCCTTTCCTGTCAGCCTACAGTCAGAAACTAGTGCCACTAGTGCCGTAAAAAAAAAGGCTGATTTTTACTCATTCCTCTGTTAAAAGCAACTCTGCATAATAAATCTCAACTCTGCTCTCATTACAACGTGTGAAAAATGTTTATCCCAAACACCCACTAGATGCAATATCTATAGGATTATATGTTGCAGCGTTGATGCTCTGCACATCCATAAAATATGTTTGATGGACCTTTGCTGACTACATGTTTTAAACCTCGACACCATTTTAGTGTGTGTGAGCTTTGGGACAATAAGCTGCAACCAGCAGTGTCTGTATTTATTTAAAAACAGCTAAAAAGTAGATATAGGCTACAACTGTCCCCCCCCAGACCAGAAACAGACAGAAATCCTGTCATGGACACCATTGGATGCACCAGAGAAGCCGGAGCAGTTTTTCGTGAGGCGCTGGTGTGAGCCCTGAGAAAACAGAGGCCAGTCGTTGACGTAGCAGAAATATGGCTGTTATTCTTCCTCTGGGGGTGTGTATGTGTGTATTCCTGCTGGGACTCCCCTCGGCTAAACCAAACCTCCCACACCTTCTCTTCCTCTGAACTTCATCTCTTTCTGTCTCTGTGTGGAAGGATTAATGATCCGTCTGAGTTCACTCCATCCTCCCTGAGTTTCTCACAGAACAGAGGAAAAGAGGAACGAATGAAGACGGCAGTTTGTCCTCCATCTTTCACCGCTTTTTACTTTGGGAGATTGAGGGAAGCACCGCAGAGCAATATGTCCTGAATGGGCCCTAACTAAAGACGAGGCGTTCTGTTCGCTGCTGCTGACGGCGGTGGCTGTATCCTCTCACAGATCCCCGACTGACCGCTTTGCTTTACATCAGTGACTCAAAGTGTTGCAACACAGCCCGTTTATAAGTGCTGACGGTTTCTTTAAGGCGACGGAGGGGTGTCGTCAGCCAGCCTGGCAGCGCGTCTCCGTTAGTCTTCTCTGTCTACTCAAACTGAAGAACTACTTACCTTCTTTTTTCAAAATAAGAGTCTTGACTGTATCACGGCATAAATACGGCCTCATGTCCCGGGCTCAGGCTCAACAGTGTCAGTGGTGTTTCACCTGTCATCGCTCTAAAAACCATCCAAATGAACTAGAGTATCAGGAGTAAACAGCTGGACAGTTTGTCCTCGGATATGTGCAGAGGTCGACCCCTGGCTCCTAAAACCAAAGAGTCGACACTGACCAACAGAACATGAAAGAGAGCGAGGAGGGATGAGAGGAGGCTTCAGCAGACACATGCTACAGGAAGGAGCATAAATCACAGCCTAATTAGCCCTGCGCTCCAGGTGGTGACAGTCCAGCTCTGCAGGGAGCCCGCCGTCCCCGCCTCTGCTTCAAGTGTCACAGACCCGCTTAGCACCTCATCACCTTTGACCTCATGAAGCTGGAACACTGTGAATAACATTAGCAATGCATTGTTCTAAGGCACCAGGAATGCCTGAAGACCAGCAGTACGTTTGGATCCACGTTAAACTTTACAACCTGCACTTCACAGCTGCTTAAACAGGAACACCTAGAGTTCCATGTGTCTGAAGTTCAGAAGCTGCCTGTCCTGTTCGGTTTACCATAACGTACTCAACCAAACATTGAACAATCAGTCAGAACGCTGAGCGAGTCAATTATAGGTTATAAAACTACAGGAAACTTTAGAATAAATAAGCCTAACAGGTAGGAGACAGGAAAGACCTGCACCTGAACCTCTGCCAGCCTCCTTCCTACAGGTTCGTCTGCACGGGCTAACACACCTATGGAGGAAGCAGGGAAACATAAATGAACAGCAAGGAACATCTGATATCAGTAGTTATATTGGATTCTGCTATGTTCGGTTCTTTTAGAGACTCTGGGCCTGATAACAGCTGATTATTAGAGACTTCTGGAGGCAGCACACAAGCTTCAGCTTCACGCCTTCCTACTGGCTGGTTTAAACTGGTTTACACAATCGGCTTTTAGTGGCAGCGACTTACTGACCCACTCGGGCCGGTTAAAACTGCCCCCAAACGACTCAGCGTAGATTAGCACACAGTGGGAACGGCAGAACCGGGTCGACCCGTTCACTTACATGATACCACTGAACTTACGTATGTCACAAGATGGCGCCAGTCGCCAAAACCACAACAGAACAACATGGCGGCTCTGGTGAAACGGATCAAAGAGCTGAGCAATAAGCCACACTGACTGCCCTTCATGTTCACTCTGATTTCTGTCGCACACCGTTGAGTTAGCATTGGTGATGTCAGCAGAAACACAGCGGTGGGGGAAAGAGGCCATGCAGCTACCGGGGGTCAGACCAGCTTTTTTTTCCAGTGGGAAGGGAGTCAGATGCCGATTGTGTCGTCCCGTGTTTGAAAAACCTGCGTTACCTCGTTCATTTCAGTTCTGCCTATATTTCTCTAAACACTTTCCTAAGAAAAAAAGGTGAAAGGTCAGAGACCAGGTTGATATATTTATTAAAGATGCACTTTCCTGTAGAGAAGTCAGCAGCTCTGGGAATGAGGTTCACTTCTGCACAGGTCGCCTGTAAACAAAACGGTTTTGAACCAAAGACGAGATTCCACTGAGCTGCTGTGGCCATCAGGTAACTGCTGACAGGAGATTAAACTCCTTGGGTCTGGAAGCACAGCCTCCCCGCCACGGATGGCTGAGGTGTGGACGGTGCGGCGAACTAAAGCTAAAGGGGTCAAGCAGAGGACGCATGCCCTCCACAGCAGCCGGACCACCAAGCAATGGGAGCCTGGTGACAAGTGCTTTGATTATTATGGCTGCACTCGCTGCCGGGGATACATTTAAGTGTTCCCATAAAGTCCAGAACAAATAAGACTTGGGAATGGCCTGGCCTGTGTCTGTGTGAGGAGGGGGGGGTCTCCTCTGGTCAGCGCTGTCGCACAGTCCACAGGATAATAATAGGATGTGCTACAACTAACTGAGACCAAAGCTAAACTTCCCACGTCTCCCACTCGCTGGTGGCACTTGTGTTATTCTCTAAACACTTGCCCACCCTCCCCCAGCCCCCCTTTCTTCATGCAACTCGTCCCTCATGCTCACATCTCGTGCTTTGCCTACATAAGGCGCCTCCCCAGTGCATAACGAACTGTGAGGAACATGAGGACACTGCAGACAGCCCTCATATCTCCCAAGGAAATGTGGATTTGTTGTTTATCTTTCATCAAAAATAACTTTGGGAAGAGGCCGATCAATACTTTCCCTGTGACAAGAGGAACGGGGGGGGGAATAGGGAGGTGGTGGAGGAGGCCAGCACATTGAGGGGGAGGAAAAAAGCGTGAGAATTTTGACGACATTTAGAAATGTGTGTCTGTTTGCGTGTGACGGGTTGCTTGGAGTCATTCCCATGGCCTCGTACAGTAGCCCCGACACAGCTACTGCCTGCCCTGATGTTTTAACACTGACAAAATGCCTGCCCTACACAAATAGCAGGACAGTACGGGCTGAGAGGAGACGCTGGGATCCAGGACTGCTAAATAAAGGCCTTCAGAGGATGGGAGCACTGCGAGGCCAGTGCTGCTCTGCTTTCCTTGGCTGCTTTCAAAGGATCTGCTTATGGTTTCTCTCAGAGATGCACGTCCATTTTTCACCCCATTAACAACTATCATTACCGGCCCAACTGGAGGTTATAATTGAGCCGGCTATGGAAAAGAGTTGTCAAAACACAATTAAATTCCAAAGTACGGTGCAAGAGAACAGAGAGAATGGCCATAATCATATTGCCGGCTTTCCTTTCCCAAAAATAGGAAAGAAAAACACAAAAACCATTATTTTACATTGGAAGGTTTAGAAGGGGAGATTATACAGGCGGGTGATCTGAGCGGACTGAACGATAGGGCTACTGAAAACATAACAAATAGTCACTCTTGGTGTCAGGGATGAAGAATGGACACATTATAAGCTCTGCTCAATGATACCGAGCCAAGATCTGCAGAAAGGCTCCATTTGGAAAGGCTTCAAATAGTCACAGACGCTAACGGTCGCAAGATAAACCAGCATAGTGGGAAAAAGGGGTTTCCATGGTGACACGCTGCTCATTCTTTGTCAGGATGAGTAGATGGCAAACATGGTTTTATGACGTTTAAAGAGTCAAGGTTCAGGGGCTGCAGCTTCAGCTGGAACCCAACCCTACAGGTGAGGATGAGGATGAAGAGCAGCTGATGAAGGGTTGGTTGACGTCCAGCTGCACCAACAGAAAACTCCAAATCTCATCATCACAAAGTTAGTTATCATCAGTCTAGGAATGTCCTCAACCAAGCAGCTTCTTTGGTTGGAAAAGGTGAACCTTTCAGGCCTCTGAGTTCTGAACATGTCGATAGATTCGGCTTTAAAGTCTTTAGAAGGGACTGATATTCAGGACGATGCTGGTAAATCTTTTTCACAACGTAAAATCCCTAAACAGCTGAACATTTCATCCTTCCTGTTAAAACAAAGTTCTGTATCCTACGGTGTCTGAGTAGAGCAGCAGTTTCTGGACTAACTGGAACAGCAGAACCTGAAGACATCCCATGAAACCTGCATGTGTTCACATGCAGGCGGAAAATAACCGACAGAAGCGTCTAAAATGTTTAGAAACTGTCCACTTGGAGTAAGAAATGAAATCCCTGCTTTCCTTTAATACTCTTCTTCTTCCACTTATTGAACAGAAACAAGAAACAGGTTGTCATCAGGGTAGGGCTGTGATATTCGAATCTATTTGCATTGATGAGCTCCAGCACTTCTTCTGAGATAAATCAGGACTGATGCCGCCTTTAGTTCATTCAGCTAAAACCAATTAGGGCCAAAAACCAGAGAACTGATGGATGCTTAGCTTCAAACACAGTAACTGTAACATCTGGTTAAAATACTGGGTTCAAAGCAGCGAACATCATGTTTTATGATGTGACTAATTCTGTTTCACCCAGGCTGCCGGTGAAAGGCTGTTTCCATGAGTCGGTGCCGCTGCTCCAGCCTCATCTGGACCTGCCGTCTCCTGGGTGTGTTCAGCCTCCACCTGAGCTCTTCCTAACAAACCAATCAGCTTCGGGGTGGTTGGTGTGTAAATGTGAACTTGATAGAAGTCGCTCTGACCCCGCTGTGAGCTACAGTGGATGTAGTGAAGGACTAGTCAAGCACGCGGTGCTGGTGGGGCGTGTGTCAGCTGACATAAAGCAGAGAAGCTTGGCCAGTGGAGGGGAGCTGCAGGCCTCTCTGCCTCTCTAATCTGGCTTGATTTATAGAGGCGAGCCCCTGCTTTCCCCTTCCACCTCCACACTGACACTCTGGGCCGCCTCCAGTGGAGACAGCCTGGCGCAGACATGCACACACACACTGAGCCCTGAGCATCGACACACCAATGTATCCCAGCAGCACGGTCTCAGTTGCACAGTAGTGCATGCGGCTAAACCACATGTGGTGAACTCCAGAAATAGAGTTAGGCTGAAGTACTTAAGGGCCGATGTAACGTGAATCCAGATTTACACATTTCTCTAAAGATACTCATCTGTTCTTCATGTTCAGTGTTAAAGTGATCAGAAGAAGAAGCCGAGGTGAGAGCGTTGAAATATGTGGTTAAAGCTTTGTGACAGGAAGCAGAAACCGCTTCACAAGATAAAAGTTGAACTTTGACAACCTCACTTCCTTTATAGGTTGGTAGGTGAAAACATGGCGGCTTCCTTTGATGCGCTGTTTGTTTTCCAAATTCAAAACAAAAACAGCGTTTCTTCATGTATAAATTTTACTTCTTTCATTTAAAATCATCTCTTTGATCGGTTTCAGTGTCTGACAGCCAAGAAGAGCAAAGAGGCCAAAGTGAAGCTGGGTGATAAACAATGCAGGCAAAGCAAAGATGCATGAGGCCGGCGGTCCGAGCACCTTGATGAGTGTGTGTCTGCGTTTGTGTATAACATGAATCAGACTGTATGGACAGGTGTTTACAGTGAAGCTGGGCTATCTGTCTCCATTACACAACCACAGCCCAGCCTCCCAGGCCCATTATCTACTCAGACCTGCCTAAACAGCACGGGCTCTGGGCACGGCACATCATGGGCCCTTTTCTGGGTCTGGGGGGGGGGACTAAAAGAACCGACTCCCTGACTGTAAGCTACACAGATGAAGCAGTGATCCAGCTTTGGAGCGACTGGACGTCTGTTCCTGATCCAGGTCCATTTAACAGCCTCACATGTTGTGATGAAGCCTCTTCCTGATCAGCTTCTGCAAACTTTGTCCCACTGGAACCCGTTCAGTCCGGCGAGACACACGAACTGACGGAGATCAGATGCAGCACGTCTGCATTTCATGCATTTTGTTTTTCTCATTTCACAGTCATTAACTGGTAGACAAATCTGAAGCAAATCATGGAGCTGATTTCCAGTTAAAGCAGAGGAAGGCAGCTGCTCAGACACTCTGGATGTCAGGAAATATTCATAAGGCTGCTGCTTATCAGACAAACCAGACCACAACGGTTTAGTTTTAGCAGCTGAAATGGGTAAACTTCAGCTGTGCTGGACGGAAACCTTTCAGGGATTGTGCTTGAGGTCCAGGAGGCTCAGGGACCACGCCAAGGAGCTTCTCAGCTTTTATCCTGTTTAAAACAACCTTCAAAATGAATCCTGTCTTTCAGCTCTAATACATAGAAAATAAATGTTTTCCAGACTCAGACATTTTGCTCCACTTGTTGAGCTTTTAATGGCCGATGAGAAGGTGGGGCTGGAGCAATGGACGGCTCTGGATCCAAGAACCAGAGGAGCTTTAGCTCAATACATCTAGTGGAAAACCATCAACCAGCTAACAGAAGGCTCTACTAGCAGAGAGGTTTGGTGGGAAATGTTCTTTTTGGAGGAAACCTTCTTGTTTGTCCCAGAACTTCTCTGCTGTGATATTTATCAGACGCAGCTAATCAGATAATAAACATGTCAAACATCTGATTCTTGTATTAAACAAGGAAAAATATCCTTTAATACCAACAGGAAACAGGACTCAGAGTCCATGATGGAGTAAAGTGACAAAGTCAGCAAATCATCAAATGTGGTAGATGTTTTCTATAAAGTCTATATCTATAAGTAGTTCTGACTAACAAACATCACTGGTTTCAGTCTAACAGCAGCAGACTGATCTTGTCTGATCAGGGAAGAGAGCAGGAGGTCAGGAAGAACCTCGACCTGAAAGTGAAGTCGTTTGGTAATAAAGTTTTCACACCCTGAGCAGTTATCAGTCAGCAGACAATCAGTCAATCACAGATTTCCACTGAAACGATCTGAGAGGGAGGATTCCTGAACCTTTAGGTCTGCTTGGTGTCGCTAGTTTAAGTTTGAACTAGCAACACATCAAGAGCCTCTAGATAAGAAAACAAAGACACCATCAACAACTGTGATCATGAAGACATCTTTAAAAAGTCAAAGCTTCAAGTTTCCCTTGTTTTTTCCGTCCATCAGTGTGGTAACCGTGTGGGATGGCAAACATTGTGCTAACCCCCAGGGTAGGCACGGTCCTGTCTGCTATATGAGGGGGTACCACCAGCCTCCCGCAGTCTTTTAATTACGACTGATGCTGGGGGGGTGGGGGGGTGGCTTTTAATGAAAATGGTCCACATCATAAAAGCGGCTTTTACTAGGTTCATCCACAGTTCACACTCAGAGACAGTAAACACACACACAGAGATAAAATGAACCGACCATCCCAGAACAAACACACTTATTGGAGAGACCAGGAGGAGAGACCTGGAGGAGAGACCAGGAGAGACCTGGAGGAGGGACTGGGAGAAGAGATCAGGAGAGACCTGGAGGAGAGACCGGGAGGAGAGACCGGGAGGAGAGACCTGGGGGAGAGACCAGAAGGAGAGACCGGGAGGAGAGACCTGGAGGAGAGACCAGGAGAGACCTGGAGGAGAGACTGGGAGGAGAGACCAGGAGAGACCTGGAGGAGAGACCAGGAGAGACCTGGAGGAGAGACTGGGAGGAGAGACAAGGAGGAGAGACTGGGA
>JAUZNJ010027095.1:25701-42232 GCA_034780135.1 Jordanella pulchra | reverse complement strand
CCACAGAGTCCAGACCTTAACCCCATTGAGAATCTTTGGGATGTGCTGGAGAAGGCTTTGCGCAGTGGTCAGACTCTTCCATAATCAATAAAAGATCTTGGTGAAAAATTAATGCAACACTGGAGGGAAATAAATCTTGTGACACTGCAGAAGCTTATTGAAACAATGTAATCAAAGTTAAAGGCGGTCCAACAAAATATTAGAGAGTGTGACCATTTTTTGGTGGCAACTTTTTTTTTGGCCGGGCAGTGTATAAAAGATCAAATTGTAAAGTTGCTTAAGACATGGTTAGTTAAGAACATAAACCTACCAACACTTGGCCATTCATATAACTTGAAAGGTAAGGAGAAAATGAAGCCTTAATGAAAGAGAACCAAGAGGCCCATGATAACCCTACACTCACAACTCAGGTGAGAGAATTGTTTTACAGGACAAGCAATAAACAACACTACAAATCTGACCTTTGGAAGAGTTTTAATGAAAAACCCACTGTTTAGAGAAAACCAATAAAGTCCTGTTTGCTAATTGTCACAAGCCATGAAACCATAAAGCCAACATGTAATAGAAGGTGATCTCACCAGCAGCATGTACAGTGGGGAGAATAAGTATTTGATACACTGTTGATTTTTCAGGTTTTCCCACTTGCAAAGCATGTAGAAGATTGTAATTTTTATCATAGGTACTCTTCAACTGTGAGTGACGGAATCTAAAACAAAAATCCAGAAAAATACAATGAAAATAATTAATTTCCATTTTACTGTGTGAAACAGATAAAGAATATCCATACAAAAGAGGACCCAGTAACAATGCAGACTGAAATCCTGTTCAGTTTGTTAAACCACTCGTCTCTAGAAGTGCTTGTGTTTACCTCATGGGATTTGGAGCTGTAATTTTAGTGAAAGCTAGGTTTATACAAAGTATTGAAATAAGGTGGCTAAAACAAATGGCTAAATCTTCATGCAGTTAATTGTTAAGAAATTGTAAAATGTATTATTTTTATTTACCTCACAATCAACAACTTGCATTGATCTACATCCCCTAAAAAATTGTCTTTGCGCTGAGGTAATTGCAATAAAGCATGGTTAACAATACAAAGGGAAGAAAATCCATGATTTTTTTTTATCACTTTGAATAATAAACAGAGCTTAAGGCCAAATGGCTTGATTCTATGATCATTAAGGTTGTTTGTGGATAGAAAAGTAACTAAAGCCTCTTTCCCACTGAAATTAGCGGGTTATTCTGGATTTTTCAAACACGGATCGATCAGATAACATTTGGCATTTGGCTCCCTTCCCACTGGCAAAAAAGTCTGATCATGGATGGCAAGCTGCGCAGCCTCTGTGGCCCCGCAGTTATTTGTCTGGTGACATCATCATGCTGGGTTAGCGCTGATACTGTCAGCAGTGTGACAGAAATCCAGAAAGTAAACAATAGAGAGCAACATGTACAGAATCAAAGTTTATCAAATGTAAACAGTTGTATTGGCTTGTTAGGTCAGAAGCGACTGGCGCAGTGTATTGGCGTCAGTACGTTGCGATCACAGACATTACATTAATTTGCAGGTCAACCTGGCTCTGCTGTTCCCACTGTGTGCCGATCGAAGCCGAGCCGTTTCAAGGTGATTATAACCTGGGTCCCTTGCTAAGTCGTTTGGCCCTGTTTAAAACAGGTCAGTGAGCTGTTCCCACTGTCACTAAAAGCCAATTTTTCCAGCGTTTAATTTTTTTTTTTTTTTTTTTTAGTAGGGTCTAAGGCATCTGGTAGCACAGAACAGTAGACCAGACAATATCATGACCTAACATTTGCAGGAAGGTCTCAGGTCTCATCATGCTACTAGGCTAGAGAATATGGTTTAAGCTTCTACAGAAGCCAAGAAAAAGGCTATTTTTACACAACAGGTGTCCTGGTCAAGGGCTTCTTCTTTCCAAGTGGAAATCATGTATAAACAGGTGAATGATCTCTGAACTACCATGTGGGATCTTGTCAACCAGGCAAAAGCTCTTTATGAGGTCTGTTCTCATTTGCTGTGATTAACCAAAGGTGGTGATGTACTGCTGAACCCTCCGAGCCCCCAACCAATTAGCCACCACAGGCCCTCTGAAGAGTGGATAAAAGCAGAAAGTTGAACAGAGCTCAAATAGAAGCTGCTCCTGTTGATTTGGAAAAAAAGAAATCCCTCCACAATCTTTTTCAGGGCTTAAATAAACGCCACAAAGACAGATGTTTTAGATTTCCCTTTTAAAAACTCATTCAGTCCAAACAAGTGGGAGCAGAGACAAATGATCCTCTTGTGCCCTTTTAAAAATGCTGAATATTTTCTCCTTCAGGTTGTGTTAGGCAAAGTAAATGCACACTTGATTGATAGAGGAAGCTGAAAACAATCTCCTCCCAGTTAATACTAAATTATTGTGCTCATACTCCAGCTGAATTGTTTTACCCCCAGGGACTACTAGACTGTAACCTGAAACTGAGCAATAAAGAAGGCTGGAGTAGCTGCACAAACAGCTGACTCAGCCACCTGGAAGCCAAATATCTTTGGCTAGCTCATTTTAGTAGCGCTCCACCCTGATCCAAAACAACACGGATTTATAGCCCGTTTACAGAGCTTAAACAACGTAAACAAACCTGAGTAGCATGCAGCCCAGGGCTGGGAGTGAAGGGGGGGTTTATGGAGGCCGTTTTACACGGGAGATTATTGAAAAAAATCAGCAGGTTTTCTTTAAATATATCATGTGAAAGAAACTGTTTTGGGTCATTTGGTGTTTTTCATCTGTGAGTTTAGACATCAGGGTGATACTTTTTAATATTGGTATCAGACTAATACAGAGTCAAAAACCTGCTGCACATTCAAGTAATATAATATACCAATGAGCTCACGTTTTGTTCATAATACATCAATGAATGTAGTGGATACTCATCAGATCTGAGATTATTTGATTGTGAAGAGTTTAAAAGCGCAATTTGTGCTGTAAAATAGTGGTCACATAAAATGGCTTCTGTTTGCCGGATTGTTTAGTAAAAAATAAAACCGTTTAGTTTCATATGTACTGCATATTCCACAAAAAAAGGTGGAGAGGTTTGGAAACCCATGACCTGATCAGTGAGATGGATCTCTGGCTGAGGGAAACCAAAGCAGTTTAATTAAGCCCTGGAATAACTTTGGTAGAAAAATTCAAGTCGTAAAACAGGAAATTAACATTGCCTGAGCAAACAGCTCTTCTTTTAATAGATTGATTTAAAACATTACAAACAGAATGGGTTCAAACACATTCTTTCCATTCCTTTTACTATAACACCCCCCCAAAAGCAAAAAAGTACTAAAAAGACCCAAAAAATGTCTTTTCACATTTAACAGGCAAAAACTCCCTCTAAGCATCGTACCCCACACACCTCCGTCACTCATGCTGACCCACCTGTGACGAGCTCCCGCACTTCTGCATCAACAGTCTTTCTCAGCAGGCGGAGGAGAGCAGGGATCCCTCCTGCGTTCCTGACAGCGATCTTGTTTTCATCCACAGCTTTTCCATAAACAAGGTTTCTCAGAGCCCCACAAGAGTTTCTTTGGACCTCGACGGTTTTATGGTCAAGCAGGTCCACCAGGTGTTTGATTCCTCCCAGTCGACCCACCTGGTAAAGATGTGGATGAGGTCATGGGTGAATTTACGCAAGGAATTATTTAACTTTGCTTTTTTTCTTCTTGTTTCGCTGTATTCTGGGGATAACAAAATCATGAATTTATTCATGTGACGAGATTCAGAGGCAGGGAATTTATTCATACCAAACCCAAATTATCTGGAAAAACTAATGCTGGTTGGAATGAAAGCTTTAACCACGGGAGATTACAGGTGAAAGAAAAACATTTCTTCTATACTCAGAAACAAAGGCAGAAAAAGAAAAAAAAACTATTAAAACTGAGCCACAGCTTTAAATCAGATATGCTAGACGTCATATATCTTTGCATCAGAATACATCATGCCAGATATTAAGTAAATAAAACATTAATAAACCCCAAAAGATGCTTGTAGCAGAGAATAATGGTGCTTGCATATATATGCTCAGAGTTGATTAATCCAAATCATGAATTAAATATAAGTAATTTATTTAGTACTTTGAATAGAAAATTTATGGCCGAGCTCTGGCTCATGCTAAAGGAAAAAAAGTGTTAAGTTTGGTTTAAAGGTTGCATCAAGAGAAGGAATGTTAATGCTTCCTATGTTAATAGAGAACTGTTGAGAAACAATAGCAGAAATATCTTTAAGGTCACAGACTTTATTTTCTCTTTACTACAAAGTAGTTTCTTCTTGCTGTAAAAGTCTGACACATATAACAGTGAAATAATAATCTCTGTAATTTAAATGTTAAATTACCTTAAAATATGGAAGTTGCAAAGATTAAACTGATACAAATGAAGTCGAAATAAAGTGAATATTTGTGAAAGTTTGCTTTTTAAGGTGAATCAAGCTTTATAAGACTCCATAGAGGATCACTAATGTGTCACCCACCTCACTCTTGACTCTATTATCACCGAAGCACAGGTGCTGCAGGTAGGCGGCTGCATTGGCCTGCACTGAGGGGAAGTGATGCTGCAGCATGTGGATTACCTCCATTAGCTCGGGGTCGCGCCATGCAAACTCTCTGGAAGCACAGATGAAGTAAAAACCGATCAGCATAACGGCAGGTGCGAAGGAAAGGAAAAACTATCAATAACTTTTAGAAAACTTCAATTATCTTTAGTGTTTTTCTTTTTTCATTCATTCTTTTATTTAAGTTCATGAAATTAATAAACCCCTTTTTTAAGAATTCTATGGTAAACATAAACAAAGTGCATGTAAAGATGATAAAAGAATGAACTGACAGGAATGAGCAACAATTTAAAACGTTGATTTATAATAAGAGCTACATTTTGTGTAACTTCCTACACTTCTTATACTTGCGGTTTATATAACTATATTAATGTTTTACACTCACTTATAAAGCAGTCAGTAATCTAAGATATCAGACTGTTCATTTACTCTAGTGTTCTATCAAAGCATAGAGGCGATTAGCCTTTATATTTCTGCTTCTCTCTGTCTGTCTGCTTCTGTCTCCTTGAACCACAGTCGGCCTCGGCAGATGGCCGCTCACACTAAGCCTGGTTCTACCAGAAGTTTCTTCCTGTTAAAAGGGAGTTTTTCCTCTCCACTGTTGCTACATGCATGCTTAGTGTGAGGGATTGCTGTCTAGTCAATGATTCGAAGCAATCAGCTGGTTTTCCTTAGATAGAAAACTTTGAACTAATCTGTCTGTGTGATTTGAATGAATTGTCTTTGTAAAGTGCCTTGAGATGACATATGTTGTGATTTGGCGCTATATAAATAAACTGAATTGAATTGAAAATTGAATTGAATTAGCCTGTGGCTCCGTGGGGAGTTAATGAAGCCCACTGAGTCCTTAAACTTGGTCAGCAGATGGAAGCATTAGGTGCTCCAAGAGATAGATGGCTGCACCGACTTTTAACAAACCAGAAGATATTAAGTCTTCTAAAATGATCCGCCTGTGGAAACGACCCACTACTTCAAGTATGTTTGCATAACTTATGTCGGTATAATAGGTTCAATCTGAATCTGAATACATTTCAATCCGATTCTGAACTTTAGTGCATGTAAACATAGCTATAGACTCTGATGGACAGCTGTCTAGCCAGAAATCTCCATTATAGTGTAGATCATATAAGATTTGTCCTTCAAAAGACATCTTATTTAGTTTATACTATATTCATTAAAATGAACAGAAATATAGAGTTAGATTACATCCAATTGCATCAGAAATAATCTTCTTGCAATAATAATTTGATTTGTTGAGATTGAACTTCAATTAATCCCACTTTTGCTTAAATTGAGAGCAGTTTATTTCTTTTTTGCACAGTGCTTCAAGAAAAGAACTAAAACGACTGAACTACTCCCAAAGCTTTATAGAAAATTATTGATTGCTTTGTTGAATCAATCAATTGCAAAGTACATACTGAATGATTGCTTGGCACCACTCAGTGTGAATTACACGTAGTAGGTCTGAAGACAGTCAACATTACATTGTCTTTTTAAAGCTGAATCAGAAAATCTAACTCAGGAAAGAAATTACTTCATCGGGTGAACTCCTGGGGTGCTCCACCTTTAAATAGTTACAGTCTACCGTAAATGTAAATAAAGCCTGTAATGTGCAGGGTCAGGCTTTTACCACAAGTTGTCAATCCATGCTTTACACATCCACACGTCCGTACAAGAGCAGACACAGCACTTCAGTGCCTGTGAGAATCTACTATGAGGTGAGCAGACACAGTTGAGCCGGCTTAATGCAAGAGCCTTGCATGGCTATCCCGGGGCAGCTTTGTGTTTGAATAGTAAGAGGACACTGGTGTTGAACCAGCAGAACAGGGATGCCTTCTAAGCACAACGAGCCCCTCTGGATGACTTTTATAAGTCCGACTAGTAACCACAGAGTAAATCTAGATATA
This sequence comes from Jordanella pulchra, assembly GCA_034780135.1. Classification (NCBI taxonomy): domain Eukaryota; kingdom Metazoa; phylum Chordata; class Actinopteri; order Cyprinodontiformes; family Cyprinodontidae; genus Jordanella; species Jordanella pulchra. Next base: position 35,742 of record JAUZNJ010027095.1, on the reverse strand, counting down.
TGAAAACATGATGGCTCTTACCTGGGGTCCTTTTGAATGCTGTCTATGGATGGAGAGCGGGGGGCGCCGTCATCCATGACCAGAGTTTGTCGAGCGTAACTCATATCAGAGGGGCGGTACTGTGCGGAGCGGTACGGATCGGCATAGTTGGCTGCTGTGTTAAGAGCATAGTTGTTTCTTTGGTAAGTCATGGCACTGCGCTGGCTGGACGTCCTCTGCAGGCTCCCCACACCTGAAACACCAAAAATATGGAGGGGGGTTAAACACACACAGGAAACCACGCGTGCAAGTAAGCAAAGCGATGCAAGACTCAGAGTTCTGACCTTTTCAGCTAAACCGAGAGCTTTGTGCTCATGTTAGCTGAGAGGTTTTAACACAAAGCTGAACACACAAGCATGCTGCTGCTCTTACAGAGCTCTGCAAATTCTTAAATCTGGATCCAATTAATGATGAGGATAAAACACAGCTCCCGTGGTTGCAGAAAGTAGAGCTACTCTCCTTCAAAGGCTTCTTCTAGGTTTACTGGGTTGTACGTAGCTTGGGGGGTCCTGCTTGTATTCAGAGAGCACAGAAGGACCCAACCTGCAAGATAATCCACCAAATTCTTTCTTCACAGCCTTCTTGATCCAACCCGTCCCTGAATTTTTCTACTAATTCCCCTAAAAAACACCTGCAAACACAAACAAGATCCAAACAGATAAAGGACTACATGTAAGAAAATAAACCATTAAGGCTAAAAAAGACGCACAGAAAGCCTGTTGGTATCTCCGTTTAGTCATCTTTCTTCTTTTCATTTTCTCCATGTGATATTATAGTGTTATGACCCATTTTTTTAAACTGCATAACAGGCTGGGAAGATTTAGCCCTCCTTCTAACTGAAGCCACGTGATCTCTAACAGAACGCTTGCTGCTCTGGTCAGATCTGTATCAGCAAACCCTGCAGAACTGGGCACGAGTGCCTAAACTCCCTCCTACCAGGAACCAAGACGTCAACTCATGGTGTTACTCCAAAAACACAATTTCTCGCTTCAGTGCACCTCTATGTTAGGCAGCAACTCAAGCCTGCAAGAATCCACCTCCCAAGATAAAAACCTTGAAGGAAAGAAGGAAGGACGGTTCAAAACAACATAGTATGGCTTTTGGATTTTATATTTTTTGTCCGAACTACAATCAATAAATTAAATTTGAATTTAATTAAGAAACTCAATTTGAAAATTACATTTATCCAGATTTATTATAGCCAAAGTGATGCCAAGTCAAAACCGTTGGTTTACATGCCAGAAAAAAACGGCACAAGCTTTTTTCTCATCAGCCTGAGAATGTTGTTCAGTATTAATGTTTTTGCAAGTCATTTGGTTTTTAACACGGTACATTTTGAAAAAAAAAAAAAAAAGCTAAAGGAATCAAGCAAGACATCAGGAAGGGAACAGTGGAAGCCTGGTTTATCAATGGGTTTACATTCCAGCCCCCTTAAGATGCCATGTTCATTTGTTCTTATGTTTGGGACAGAATGTGGAAATTAAGCCAAGAACATAGAAAAGATACAACATAAAAATGAAGCTGTTGAAATGTGGGCACTTTGCACAATTAAAGGAATCCTGTATGCAAGCCATTCAAAATAGAAGAACTCCATTACTCCAAGAGCAACAAGAAACCAAATAACAGTTTGGGATACACTCAGGAGACAAAGTCCTTTGTTTTTTAAGAGTGTTTGAGACTGTGCCCGACACAATTCAACAATTGTAAATATTGAAGGAATGTTACTAGTTACATGCAAGGAAGTTAAAGGAATATAAATGGACACTTTACATGAACAGTAAGTTTAAAGATATGAAAAAAAAACTTGTTAAAGCAGTTTATCTTATGGAAAGCCAAGCAGGAAGCCTTCCAGTCACACAGCAACATTTATGATAGGAGCTTAAAAGGTGTGGAGGGAAGGTTCTAGAAAACTGATGATAACTAAAACATTCAGACAGGTGGAACAGAGCAGTTTAATAAACTTGTTTAAAATTGAACAAATTAAAATCATTTGAGTGAAATTACTTTGGTGAGACAGTACTTGTAGCATCCGCCATAGACCTGAGGTGAGTTTGGATCAATCCTTACTTTCAGCTGTGAGATGATTGAAGGGTTGATTTCAAAGAGAAACTGGTTAAATTAGTTTTAAATTTTAATCTGGTATCTTTTGCTGTTTTTTGGGGTCACTGTCATGTTGTAGGGTCCAGTTTTGCTTCACCTTCGGTAGACTGTTGAAAAGATGCTGATCACATCATGCACTGCTGCAGTAAAAGCATCCCCCAAACAAAAAGAATAAATCACTTCCTGCTTAATGTTGAACGGCTGAAAGCAGAACAAACATGTCCTCTGTTCTGGTGACTAAATACCTAAATGAAAAACTCATTGTTTGTGAATGGATCCATCTCAGTAGGTCAACTTTGTTTTTTTTTTTTTTACTTTTTGAATTTAAACAATACGAAATCACCTTACTGGTTAAACCTGCTCTTAGCATCTGGAGCCTAGAATTAATGTCCCCCATTAAAAAAAAACAGCAACCTTGCTCCAACTTACACAATGTCAGTAAATGCTTCTGGCATCAGCCAAAGAGGCATGAAAAAACCAATGCAGAGTAAATGAAATATAATGTTGAATTCATAACAAAGAAAAAACTCTTCATCGAATTGGATTTTTCAAATGGAGCAGCTCATGCAAAGACTTTGTATCGAACATCCCCTTCAGCTCAGCCTCACTCGATCTTTCTCATCATCTGAAGAAAAACAGGAAGTGGATTGTTTTTCTTTGAAACTTCTATAAATCAATAGCATTTATTAGTGAACCTATTTCTCAAAGCAGATCCTCAGTTTGCCCCGTGTGAGTCTGAATGTGTGAAATGTGTTTGTATTTGTAATTTAGGTAAGGAAGAGATTACTTAGAGAGAAGAGGTAGTGGTTGTGGGTAAACCAAAAGTCCCCTGATTCTGTCCTCATTGAGCTCAGTGTGACACATAGGTAATGGATTCCTTTGGGCAGAGTGACACATCAGAACCTGCCTATTAACTCATGTCTCACCCTGTTCTGTCAGACAGTGGAGGGAGAAAACGAACGTGAGTCGTTTGAAAAGAAAAGAAAGAAGCGATTTTGAAGCAAAGAAATAACATAATGTAGGCAGAGATAAAGAGCAGAGAGGCTCTGTTCCCCAAGGGAGAGAAAATTGGAGGGTCAGGGACACTAATTAAATGGTTAATACTGGCAGGATAAGAGAGCAGCGGCACCTGGTGAAAAAATAAAATGTTTGGTTTAAGCAAAATGATATAAATCTAAATACATTCAGGAATTCTCATGACATGCACGAGGAATCTAAGACAGAAAAACAAAGAGTTCCTGGTGTATTTAAAAACTATTTTGTGTCTGATTTGTCACATTTAGACTCACAGAAAGCAAACATAGTGTGGCGCAATTTTAAGACCGAAGACAAACAAACAAAAGAGAAAAACGGATGCATGTGGTTTAAAATCCCTCCTACTGCTGTCATATTACTCATTAAAAAAAGATTCATTATCCAAGTAAGTTTGCTTTTATTGAACATGGGGGTTGCACAATGTAGAATATTGCAACTGTAATCACAACCGCAGCTATTGGTACTGTGAAAATGAAAGGAGACCTTAGATGAATGTGTAGGCTTTTTTTTTTATTTGAAGTGTCATACATTTACACCTTGCTTGTTAAGGCTGAGCATCGATTACAATTTCAAAAATCGATTTGATTCAGATTCTTTGAGATTTGTTTCTTTCCAGTCCAAACTCAAATTAGACTGCTGGTATTAGAAAAACATTTTTTAGTTGTTATGTATGTGTAACTGCGACAAATTTTATACCCCTATTATATTAGCATTCAACAAAAAATTATTAAAACAACGGTAGTCAATGGTGGCTGTAAGGGACAGTGGAGTTTGCATTAATACAAGAATCTAATCAGAATTAGAAATCAGTTTTTTCTAAATACAGCCCAACTAGAGATGAGTAAAGTTTGGTTAACTGAAATAACTACGATGTCAGATTCATAGACTCACTTCTGTCTCTAATCTATTTTGCCCTTTTAAAGTTTACCTCCAGGTCAAAATATAAAAGTTCCTCCTTCTTATAAAGTTTGACCAACCTGAGCCGCTCCTGTAAAGGGTCCCCTGCTGGGTGTGGCTGGGGCTTCGGTATAACGGACCACGGAAAGTCCTGTCCTCATATATGGGTGCGATGTGGCGATCTGGGGAGATAGCTGACCTCATTTCCTGTCCATGGTGGCTGTGCTGACTGGCATAAGAACTCCTTATTCCTGCAGAAGGACGGGGAACTTTAGCAAGTAAATAGCTGATCAGTTTATGAGGAGAGCAATGCTTTCAATGTCAAACACGTTTCAGGGGATCTTATTAGGACAATATCTGGCTGCTGGATTATTTATAAAAGACTTTCCAAAGGTGAAGGTGATTTACTCAGTCTTTACACTTAGCAGATATATCTACCACCATTCATTTACATATTTCTTCTGTTTATACTTTTTGTCACATCAAAATGTTTGAGATTATCACCAAGAATTTGCACATGATCAAAAATATAGTTGTGTTTTTTTTTAAAAAGCACAAACAGGAGAAGTCTTTAGGAATACAAATATGTCAAGAGGAGGTGACCCTAAAACAAACAGACAGGAAATCAGTTTGTGATGCAAACCAAATTCTGACAAAGAACTGAAACCTACATTCAATCATTCAATTTTCTTCTGCGTGTTTTATATTAAAAAAAGAAACATTTAATATTAGACACGGCAAACACAGGTGTAGGTTTACTGAACATCTTTCTACACACATAGATTCTTGAACAGAACCACAACACAATAAGGGCTGTTTTTATGATGTGTGCCTAAAAACCAAAACAAATGAAGAAGCAAAACTTTATGACTAAATCTTTTAAGGGCCACTTTAGACAAGTTAAGACCTCCAACTTAAACCAGTCAGTTTGTAGACCAACCCTGTTCCTTCAGCCTGCTGACTAGCAGTGTGCAGCACTATGTAGGTGGTGCATTACACCTACAAACTAAGATCACTACAGCTCTTTTCTGCCATCTGATATTAAGGGATACAAGCCCTAAAGGATTGATAGGAGAAAAAATAAATAAATAAACCATCACTTCACCTCATATGAATTTATACATGAAAAAGCAGTACATCTGTTCTTACTCCACCAGTACAACCCTGATCCCACGTCAAGGCTAAGCTAATCTAGCAGAGAGCTGCTGAAACATCCCAGTTATTGAGTCTACATAAGCTTGGACGAATGATGAGGAGCTAGATTTAAAGTTTCTGTTGAGTAATCAAAATGCTTGATTATATTATACTGAAACACAGGAATGCTGTTTAGACCCAGGTTTGTTTTTCTTAAGAGAAACAATGAAAATTCATACTGTTAAATTATGGAGAGGCCATAAATGTTTAAAGCTTTACGGCTTCTACTCCGTGCTGAGGAAAAAAATGAAAAAACACAAGGCTGATTTGAAATGTAGAAGAGTGGCCATAAAGATGGTTGCTTTTAGCTTTTCTGTGTTTAAATCCAAATAAGCCCACCCAGTGCAAGTGATCTTAATGCTTGTTTGTTTTTTTGTAAGGCTCACATGCATGGAGCTCATAAAACTGTGAAGCCCCCGTGGACCACTACACAGTTGGCAACTTACTGCTCGTTGCACATATCGAGAGCCCGCAGACGTCACTTGGGTCCTCTCCAACAGCATGAGCCCAGACGCAGACTGTAAACTAAACACCAAGGCTACCATGCAGAACCAGCTAAATGAGGGAGTCCTGTCACAATGTAAAACTAAAGAATTAACAAATATGGATGTTAGCTTCCTTGTGGACTGGAGAGTCTTGGGGGAAGAAGAGAAAAAGTTTTTACTTGAAAGGAACAGAGCGTTTTGATGCTGACCTCTGAGGTCCCCTCAATAACAACAATATAGCTCTACAGGGAGCTTGGGGAGATTTGCTTAAAGGATGATTTCTGTTTAAACAGAAGAATAGAGCCTCATTTCACTTTATTAATAATGGTTAAATGATAATTGTTTCTCATTTCTGAGCTCGCGTGGAAATGACAGAGAATATCAGCCATGGTTTTAAGGATTTGCGTTTATATCCGAGCCGAATTTCCAATGCAAGCAATCAAGCTTCCACATAAACAGACCTATAGAAGCGTGATGTAGTGACAGAGCTGAAGGTGTTGTGCTTTTAGAGGATGTTCTGCTGGGTCTGCTTGTGTTTCCTCTGCAGAAGCTCCAGCACTAATCCCTCAGGTGTGGCTTTATCTGTGCGCTGCAGTCACACAGCTTCATTCATCTTAAAATCTTATCCTGCTAACTGACCACCTGCAATTCTTGGAGCCTTCTCCTTTGTCTCAGCCCAAGAATTCATCTCCAAGTTGGACTTACCAGGTGAGGTATTACAGAATGTTTAAAAGATGTCCTTCGGGGATACCTTAGTGAGAGTGTGGGGCCATTCAACGCTTTATCTACTTAGAACCAGCCAACCTCTTCTCCATCAACATCTAAAAGGCTTTTTCTTTGACATTAATATGCTTAACTGCAATTAGAAACTAGAAAAAGTGGCCAACATAGCATTGTTTAACACACACGAGAAAGAAAACAAAAAAACTGCAATAGTAACTTGAAATCCTGTGATGAAAACAAGCTAAACAACAAAGCAGCTTATTAAACTGTCTGTGAAATGACTGATCTAATAGACGGTGACTTTATGTTAACAAGAAGCTGAGATATTGATGCAGATTAAAACAGGTGACTAAGGTGATTGATGTTAGATGTTATTCAATTAAACATGTATAGCAAACAATATTTATCCTGATTTATTTACTTTTATCAACCTAAATTTCCCCAACATCTCTATTGATTACACTGATTTACAGTTAAGACTAAAAGATTCTTTTCATCTTTTGTCATGACTTGAAATATATGTTTCAGTACTTCTTATAAACATGATTATACATCTTATTGCAATAGATTTCAACAGCAAAGACAGTTTATGAAACCCCGGGGTGAAACTCATGATTTCTACTATTTAGTTTCCAAATCTGTTTGCCTTATATAACAAAATACAAATAAGTAAAACTTTGTACATATAAAATCTGGTTACTTTTACTTTTCCTTTTATTTCTTTACCCACATATGAAGATTAAGAGTTGCTGAGATTAAAGGGTTTCTGACAATCGTCAAACGAGCCTTTCATTACATGCAAAGACAGAAGGCTGGCAGGATATCAGGCGCTGTGTGGTTTAAAGGTTTGTCGCAGAGCAGTGGGTGGGGGGGTAGAGAAAGACATTAGAAAAGGCGGGAGAATTGAATAGAATAGCAAAGAAGAACAGAAAAGGGGCTAGATGGGGGGGCAAAAATAAAGGAAATGTTAATGAGGCCGTCTCAGACCACCTGAAAGTTCTCATTCATTGTATAAACCCAGCCTAAAAGTGGTTGTGGATTTGGACGCATTGTCAAACCATTAAGGTGAATGAAACCCCCTTCTGAGCAGATCTGGAAAACTGTCCAGGGTGTCACTACTAGCTTTATATAAAACAAAAGGATGAGTGACTCCATCACTAAGATGGCTTCACTTTCTGTGCAACAAATATCTAAATGAAACCAAAGCTCTACAGCAGATACAATGTTCTGTTCCAATAATAACCAAAAGACTTTGCTTTCCTAATAACTGTACTCATTGGTATCACTATTAGTATCATTGGTTCATTTTTTTAATCTTCAGCACTGAAGATGTGATAAAAGACTCGTGTTGACAAGAAAGCAGTGTTGAAAATCGCCGATGGTGGACTGCATGGCTGTGAGAATGATCAGGGTAAAAGCTTTAGCGTGCTTCTTTTAAGCTCAGCTAACACGCAGCTCTTCAGGTTCACAAATAATTCATTTCTTTCCTCACATCACTCCTGTTACATAACCCATCGTACTGGGATGTTGGTAAAACAAACCTGACTAAGATAGAAATGAAATGTATGTTTTTTTATGTAATGAAATTGTTCAGGTTAATGAATTTTCACTGTGGCTCAAAAAGCTTAAAGAAGGTATTTCTACTGAAATAATGGCAAAAAAATTAGTTTGGACAGAGAAGATAATACCTGGTTAAATTTATTTGACTGTATTGATTAATATTTTCAGCATCACAGTACAAACAACAGAGAACAAAAGGATTTATAAAAGTAAAATTATACCTACTGAATGGTCAGCAGTGCATGTGAGAGAGGAACTGATTGGCCAAAGATAAACTTAAAACTGTAGTAACCTTTTTAAGCTAAAGAGCCTTTTCGGGCCATTATTTACCCAAGAAAAACATCTTAAAAAGCAGCTGAAAGACTTTCTAAAAAGGATGTAGAAACTTTTGACATCCACTGGATCGTATCTTGTATCTCCAACACACTTCATATCTGTAGTCCTACAGACTAATAACTCTTATAGCTTTTGAAACACCTGTTAACAACAGAGGATTATATTTTCCATCATCTGAACCTCCATGTCTACGTCTCTCTCCTTCAGCAAATCCAAAAAGCATTGACATTTAAACGGTCCATGGTAGAGACTAGCCAGTGTGCTTATTTGCTGGATTCCCCAGACAGCAGGGCTGCAGTCACTTCTAAAAACATCTGCAAATTCTCCGGGAGAAATAACATTCGACTGTCTGTTGAGGATGAATGGCCCACATTCCTTTTGTGTTATACTCATTTAATTCTCTCTCCCCCCCCCAGCCCTCTCACCGTGGCGTTAACAGATTGCACTTGGCAGAGACTGGATAAAAGGTGGTGGCTTGCTTTTGAAGAAACGGATACAGCTGGATTCGTTTCTTAAATATGATATTCAAAAATCCTGTCAGACCAGCAAAAGCTCAGCGAATAAAAGGGAAAGGATTACCAAAATTTCCCTGCACACAATAAAAGTAACCATAGTAGCAATAATAGGATGCAGGATGGTCAAAACTTCAAAGGCAGCTCGGCTTGTCAGAAGGAGAGCAGGTATGCTATTTCCTCTTTCACTCTGTCTCTCTGCTCTCCGATGGACAGAATGTAATGAGCACATTATTAGGGACAATTTGTCTTCATTTTTTATTCTTCAGCAGCAAAGGGAAGCCATGACATCCTGCCAGTGGCTGTGCAGGCGATGGGACCAGGTGGGTGGTAGGAAAAAAGAAACAGAAAAGAAAAAGGACTCTAAAGGGTAGAAAATAGCAGAAAAAAAGTCAAGACTCTTTGACACCTAGAATTCAGGAAATAGTCAATGAGCAATGAAAATAAAAATTACAACAGAAAGGAATGAAAAAAAAAACTTTAAAAATTATTTATGAAAATACTATTTAGATTCGGGCTGATTTGTGGTGTTTTTTTTCTTTTAAACTTGCAACTCGGCGTCACTGTGTTATCTTTCTACTTCCAATTAATATGGCTCATCAGACGGGGGGGACAGATCACTGTATTAAAGGCAAACTGCGGAGGGTGTGTTTGTGTGAAACAAAAAAGAGAGACGATGGAAATAAAATAGGAGCTAAAGTGAGATAAAAAAAGAAAATATTAGAAGGGGAAGAAGGAAGGCATAAGATGTATGTTTGGTCAGAAGAAGGGCTAAGAAAGAGTTTAATATCATTTCTCTGCTGGCTTCACTGACCATCCTTTTGGGTCTTACTTTTCTTTTTTTTTTTTTATCGACTCCATTTACAAAGAAAACTTTATTCATCAATAAACTAATATAGCTATTAAGGTTGAATGTTCAAAAATATTCAAACTAAGAAAAGTAACTGAACTTTTAAAGATGCCACAGTTCTATCCACAAACACCTGACGTATTGAAGACATCATTTAAAATCAAGTTCAATACACAAAGCAAAGAAAAAAAAAGTTAAAATCCTATAGAAAGAATATCTATTTTCCAGCCCAACGTCTTTAATAAAATCAATACTCTATTTGAGCTCATAAAGAGGCACAGCTGTTCAGCTATAAGATCAGCAGATGGAT
>JAUZNJ010027095.1:0-25601 GCA_034780135.1 Jordanella pulchra | reverse complement strand
GAGTAACTTGTTACTATCTAAACTAATCTTTATTGCAGAATTTTCCAAATTTAACCGATGTAGTCCAGCCCACTTATTGATATTACTAGTTAGTGATTTAAGCACCAGTGGAAGCAGAACTAACAGTTAAATAAAAGACACATACAAATGAGAAACACACAATAGAATAAGGATTTCACCTTTAATATCACCATCAATGAGGGCATCTGAGGAAATCCCAGGCAGCATGAGGTTAAGAAAGGAATAAAAATTATTATCGGTCACACAGTACATCTGCTGAGAGGGAGCTTAGTTTAATCTTCAGAAAAAATAATTAAAATCATATAATTTGAGAGGAAAAATGTGTCATGGCATTATCTTTAATAATCTTTCCTCTGCAGTTTGGATTATCTGAAAATGTTATGTAATAAACACTGTATATCAGCTGAGCCTCTCTGAACATGAAATGCATCAGAATGTGAGCAGGTATGTTCCTGTTGGTATGGCTCTAGCTAAGCTTGTGATATCATCCTGCTCATCTGCCAGCTCTCATTTTTGCTCTGATCTCTTACAAGGACGACATGTGCGGACCAGTTTGGGCAAGCGTGTTCTCTCAAAAATATCCTGATCTGTTCTTAGGAATTAATTACTCTAAACACTCAGTAACGCTTACAACTGTTCTTATTGTGATTTGTAGTTAATGTACCCAAGTTAACCCTAATGTAAGCCTACATCGGACTTCGATTCACATCTAAAAAGAAACCCTAAGCAGGACAATAATAACATTCGACCTCATTAAGACCAGGCTGCAGTCCCCCTAAGGTAGCACTGATGCAGATGAGGGGAGTTATTTTCTCCTAATAAGGTCCTAATAAGGTAAACAATCCACAACCACACATACACACGGTCATCCATAAAGTTATATCTCTCTTTCTCCAATCAATCAGCTTCTTGTTATTCAGCCCTAAACTCCTAACCGGTGATGTTCTCTTAAATACAGAAGGTCGTGGTTGGACTTAAACAGGCAGTGTGTATGTAATCAGTGGCGCACCTGTGAGGCTGTCAGGTCGAGTCATCCTCTCGTAAATGTCGTAACTCTGAGGTCCATAGGGGTCAGGGTTGTGGAGCATGGAGCGAGGCAGAGTGGAGCTGTAGTGCTGGGGCACAGCGGTCATGCTAGCCCTGACTGGAGATGAAGAGTGAGTCGGTTGCTTTGTCAGCGGAGGGTTAACGCTGTCCACCATCGTCAGGGGCGAGCCCATGCGACCTGAAGATGACCCTGCTGACCCCGTCTGATACGGTGAGGTGGTTCGGCTAGCGGAGCCAGAGCGAGAGTTTGTGGAGCTGATGCGTCTCAGGCCGGCGGGGGAGTTTTTCTGGGGGGAGTACGGTGAGCCGCCGAGGCTGCCGCTGCGCTGCACAGAGGGCAAGGTTGTAAAGTGGAGGTTGGAGAGGGGTTTGGGTTCGGTTATGACCGGGGAGCCGTAGGCACTGCCAACAGGGGTACGCAGGGAGCCACGGGAAGGAGAAATACTGCTGGCATACGCTGGCGAGTGAGAGCGAGAAGGCACTGAGCTAACCCTTCGCATAGCACGGCCAGGCAGAGCTGTTGTAACCGCTGGAACCTGTGGATAATAAAAAAACATAACTTGAATTACTTCTCTTTAGCTACAAAGATGCTATGTAGAATAATAATGCATTGTTTTGAACTCTCTGACATACACCAACTTCTATGATGAGAGTGACATTTTAAATAACACGGCATTATATAAGCCGTTTCATCACAGGGGCATGACTTTACTGTAGGCCATGTTTACTTTATCATTCCACCCCCTCCAGAGTGTGACAGCACCATTTGGTTTCTCAGCAGTCACTGTATGCAAAATTGTCTGAAGCACGAATACGACAAACTGCTTGGTTCGCTATGCACCTTCAGTGCTCTAAGACCTTTGCATTTCCAAAGCCACAAAGCAGCAGCAACAACAGTATTGACAGAAACCATGGATGGGATTGTAGACATGGAGTAAAATACCACAGCTTCATTGTATTCAAGCAACAATTATTCCTACTGTTGGGAAGACAACAGTATATAGATTATTACAGATTTATAACCATTTCATGTTTTCCTGGATCTAATTATATAATGAGGTCAAAAGTAGGTCAAATGTAGAACAAACATCTGCTAAATTGTAAAAAATGTTCTGCTTTTAGAGAGTAAAACAAGTAAAAATAGCTGTAATCCGATGGTAAATTAGTCCGTGTACATGCAGGCCATTGGATTTTGGTTTTGAAATGGGAAATCCATTTCTAAATAAAATAATAAAGTAGGAAAACAAAAAGGAGCCAATTTTTTGTTGTTTTGTTTTAAAACCCCAAATTGAGAAACCAAAAAAAAAAACAAACAAAATAATTGACCAGTTATCGGTTTTCAAATCCAAAATGAAGAAGGAAAAAAAAAAAAACTAATCTAGACATCCTTGCCCGATTCAGCCCCCGTGCCATCAGTCAAGTGTGCGTCCACACCACTATGGAAGTGGTGCAATACTAAAACATATTGATACAATCGCATCCCTGCACACTCCCAATAAATCTATCTCCTTATACATAAAACAATGTATAATATATCTATATCTATATATATATATATATATATATAGATATATATATATTTTTTTTTTTTTTTCCCCACTATACGTGCAACATTTTGGCCGTAAAACTGCTCTCCAACTAAAAGGCATACATCACAAGGGCCCCAATACACCAGCTAACTTAAGCATTATCGGTCTGGATCAGAAGTCCATCAGATCTTTACAGCTTTTTATTTCAATACAATTTCTTTGTGTATCCCCCAATACCATTAAATAACATTTTTTTATTCTTTCTTTTTCGTTTTATTGGATCTGAAAAAATGTTTCTCTTGTTTAGGAAGAATAATGTAGATTTTTTGATCAGCCAGCTGACTGGCAGTGCTCAGCAACAAGTAGAAAAAGGGGATTCCCTTCTATTTAGACGGATCACTCAGGTACTCGCTCTAACATCTAAGCTTATCGTATTACTTGTATAGGACCAATTTGGTGCCAGTTGTCATTTCCAGATCCTGTATGTTAGATGTGTAATTACATGTAACAAACAGCATTACCCTGTTGTCATTACCTGCGCTGAAGCCTGTCCCTCAGCCCTGGCGTTCCTCATTAATGTGCCGGTGCCAGCTCCGGGGAAGGAATGCTGCATTTTGAGGTCGGCCTTCCCCTGGCTCTGCCTGCTGAGGTAACCGCTGCTGGCATCCTGATAGCCACTGTCAGAGTAGGAGTTCATCTGAGCTGAGCCACACGAATTCCCTGCAGACCCTGAGAGAGAAGGTGACAGAAACAGACATATATGAAATGTAGAGGAAGGAGAGAGAAAAGAGTGAGAAAAGGAAAAAAAATGCAAGTAAATACCATAAGAGGTTTCACAACGGCTATGACCTTTACCAACATGGCCTTTCTAATGGCACAGCAGGAAAACAACACCTCTAGCAACTCATGATTTATTGTGCTATAATTTAACCTTTCTAAAATATGCTGAGTGATCAGGTATTATCATCACTCATTACTGCATTAGAGACTAAACCGTAACACCAAAGCTTGACGTTTGGTGCGATACAAAAAAGCGGACCTTTTCTTCATATGTAGCCTCATCTTTTGCAGACCAGGCGTAGCTGGTTAGGCCTGTGTGAGCATTCACAAACCAAGACTGTTATTCTAAATAATGCTAAGAATTCAAACTGGGACTACCATGCCTTCTGTTTGCAGTGATGAATACTTTGAGTCATTCACTTAAACTGTCTTCCAAGAATGACAGATCAAGAATCAAGCATTAACCGTGGAGGTATGTTAAGTCATGTTATGCCCTGAAAAGTTTTAATTAAAGCAGCACAAGCAATGCTTTGACACTACAGCTAGTTCAATGAAAAAAACAGAATATGTGTAGCTGCAGAATAACTCAGACATCATATATTTATATTCTATAGAAAAAGCCCAGATGGATGGTTGTAGATATTTGTGTTCAAACAGTGGTTTGAAAAAAATATCCATAATTTTTAGAAATGTTAAGATGTTATGGTGTTACATTGAAAAAAAAGTATTTGGAGGGATTTAATTTCTTAAAGGAACACAGAGATAAAGAAATATGCAGCTATCAATTAGAAACATCCTTAACTACATGAACAGTGTAGCAGGCATCTGCGGTTTCTTTTGTAGAAACATCCTTGAAGGTCTTAAAGAACAGCTGATTAGTTTGACTATACATTCAATTTAAAGTCTCGCCACAAATTCTCAGATGGAACTAGGACTCGACTTTGCAGTACAGTTAAGGGGGGCTTATAACAAATGGCCTCCTTTTTTATTTTCTTAGATTTTTAAAGGGCAAAATATTTAGAAACATTTTCCTACACTTTTAATCACACAAGAACCTAAAACATTATACAGAAATTAATAAAAATTGAACTTCTGCCCCGCAGGATTTTATTGAATCATTTCACCCAAAGCAAACAATGTATGAAAACAGCAACTAATAGGTGCAGCGGTTCTGAAAGTTTACCGCCTGTTTTAAGAGTGAGTGAACGTAAAGGCTGGGGTGATGTTACTCCACATCTTGAATATTTTTTGTCAAAAGAATCTTTATCGGGACAAAAAATAATCTCCTTGTGATCATATTTACAAAACATTTAAAAGTAAAGTTAGGATGGTTATTTTTGCTATTTTATCAACCGTTGGTTCCATCAGACTTGCAGTAAATGCTCATACTTAGAAAAAGATGATTAAATCCAGTTACTATGCGCCTTACAATCATAACATTGCACTCCCTGATGTTAGCCGTAATCAGAGGACTCAATAAAAGGTAGGTTATTCTGCTATTTTAATTAGCTTCGACTGTATTGATGTGCTGCCTGAGTCATACAATCTATGCCAAAAACACTGCATTCTTTTACAATCACTTCTATTGTGTTACAATAAACTTTTAAGTCTGTGTCCCCCATCCCTAGTGAGTGCAGAAAATCAGATCATGCGCAGCAACACTCTGGCTCTGGTGGGATGTGACTCCATGCTAACAAGCAAGGTGATACTATTAATTTACCACCGTTTTCTAAATCTGCATCTCTCCCATAAAAAAGAACAGAGGGAAATATAAGGCATGACAGTTGTGCTTCAAAAAAAGCATTTAAAAGGCTCTATTAAAAAGAGGTGGACCAAGCTGACTTTAAAATGAAAAATATTTATCGATTAAAAAAAGGACTATTATCAATGTTTCAGATCAACGCTGAGGAGAAGAAAAAAGAAAAACAAACATGTAACAGAAGCCTGCATAAGATAGACAGAATGTAATAACAGACCCTCACTTTCATGGAGGGAGGACTGCTCCGGGGAGTACAGAGACACCTGCTCCGACTCGGTCCTGATCCGGTAGCTGGGCGACTGGGAGCTGTCAGTCACTCGAGACTTGGCATCCCCCGAGGCCGAGGTATCTGAGGATGCAGCAGAGCAGACTCAGACAAACAGAATGGCTCTGATAATTTATTATAGTCATTAAACCTAACATTTTCAGCTGAGAGGAAACAATACAAACAAGCAGTGATTTCTGCAACATTAGTTTCACCATTGTGAACCGCTGGAGTCGTTCCGTTCAATTTTACCACCTTACTCATTTAGGAATTTCAAATTGGTAACAGACATTCAGACTCCTCTAAAACTCGCCTCCATCTCTATATCTTTTTTATGGTCATTAAATCAGCTACTGTAACAGAAAGAAAGTGGGAAAAGCCTATGTGCACAATGTTTTCCCATCATCCCAGTATGTTTCAGAATCAATGGATTTTTGTGGAATCACTGAAACAAAAGACAGAGAAGAACAATCAGTGAAAACAAACTGTGTGTCTGGCTCTGCTACACCGTGTCTTCCTGGCTGTGTGTGTGGATGAACTCTAAATCATGCAAAGAAGTCATTACTGATGCCAAAGCTGACCTGATGAATAAAGCTGTTGACAGCAGATAAAGATGGTCGACGACCTGAAACTTTCACTCCAACATACAGACATCTTAGTGTATTAACTCTATTGTCAGAAGGGCTTAAGTCAAACCAGACTATGAAGGTTCTTCAAATGAAATGTCAATATACATTGGAGGACATTCCTGCTGATGAAGTGAATGCCAAAATGACGTAAGAGTAGCAATCGTACCAATTTCTATCATTTATGGCAACTTTTACTTCTTTTACGCTCTCCTTTTCTTACCCATTAGGTTTTCTGTGGGATTTAAGTAAATCATTTCGACATTAATATCAGAACATGTTTGGGATCATTATCCTATCAAAGCACCAGTTTGATTTAACTGGTAGGAACCACCAGACTTTAATAAAGACTGTTATAGACCAAGTTTTTGCTCTGATTTTAGTTGTGCGCCTCTCTTTTTTTTGGGTGCAACAGCACATAAGTTAGGTGCAACTAAATCCAATTTACCACCACAGATTTACAAGTTCATTTCTTTTTTTACAATTGTTAATACAGACAAAATTATCTTAGAAATGATTAGCAACCAATATTCAAAACTTAAAATTATAAATTTGAAGCATTATTCTATAAGCCAGTAAACTGTTGGGGCACTGCGCTAAAATTCAAAATATCTAATAAAAACAGAAATAAAAGATATTGATCTTGTGACGCTTAGAACTGCAGCATGTTTCATTTCAAAGACAGAACTTTTGTGATTTAACAAACTGTGAAACATAGAGTACTTTGGGTTTCATAAATAGTTCTTACATGTTTAAAATCAAAGCGATCCATGTCATTAAACTGTCAACTGGTCATGCTAGCCCTGACTGGGGGCAACTGGTAAAACTAATATGAGATCAACCTGTTTGAGGCTGAGAACAGAAAACTGTCAGACTGAGAGCCTGTAGAATAGAAGAGCTTCACAGCATGAAAGCCATGGATGCACATAAAAGATGTTTTAACAGCTTTGTAAAGGACTCATCTTGTGAGTAAGAACATTGTGGTGCTTGCAGAGGAAATCATTACAACATATATTAACATGGTGCTATTTAACAAAAGGACAGATATAATTTTCTTTTTTATTAGAGCAGATTCTTGCCCTTTTCAATGACTGTTCCTTCCGGTTAATGTTTCCAAACCAGATCCACCGGAGTTTAGCACCCAACTCCTCCATCTGTGGTCCTTTGTATTTTCTGATTTTTGAGATGTGGTAAAAACTGTGATTTGCCAAACTGTCTGCACAGCTGAAACAACATGAAAAAACCACTACTAGCTTTGTAAAAAAAAAAAAAGAATTGGAAAACCCATCGGTAGTCAAATTAACTAAGGCATTCCTAACCAACATGGCGGTTAGCAACAGAGGTCTCATGCATGTGACATCACATAGGAACTATGTACTGAAGTATATTAACTTTCCTTGGGTCTCAGAAGCATTTTACAGGAGGGCTTTATGATGTCTTTTCCAACACGCCTCCCTATGGTTTCACAGTCACAAAATGGACTGAATGGTTAGAGCTTCATTGGAGCAGGCCTGTGCTTAAAATGGTCATTTGTAAAAATGAAACAAAAGAAATTGAAAAAAAAGACCATGTCTGCTACTATTGTTTCAGAGATGTTAATGATATTTTTTAGTTCATGCAGAGGCCAACTATCCCCCACTAAGCTATGAATTCAATAAAATTGTCTACAATTTGTGCAGGTAAACCTGTTGTTTTTTGCTGATTTGGTTTTTGAGATAAAATCATTTTTCATTTTAGGCATGATGTCAACATCTTAGCAGACATTAGTGCTGCGCTCGTCTCAGAATATAGTTATTGAAAACACAACATGTGATTCCTTTGCTGGCATTAAATATCACAGTAGGAATGTTTACCTTCTTTAGTGGGTGGAATGATAGATTAATATTTAGTAATTCATCAACCTCCCAGACTCGCAGTTGGACCTGCCGTTACCCTCGGCAACTCTATGGCAATTTCGTCTCAAGGTCTCGCTGTTGGTATTTCATAATAAAAACACAGGTGAAACTCAACTTTACGGACTGTTGCTAAGTTGTTCTCTATTCACGACTTTTAGAAGAAGAGTCCACTCTGGTTCATCTGGTAGATCCACCCCTGCAAAAAGCACCGATACTGGGGAGTGGGTAGTGACAGACCAGGGTCTGTGCTGAAGGTAAAGCAGGACGACAAACAGTGAGTCTAGGGGGAAATTAAAACGGCTTTTTTTTAAAGCCACCTAAAAACTTCTTGAGAACATTCCTTATTTCTACCTTTGTTAACATTATTTTCTCTATGTTCAATTTTATGTGCAAAAAAAAAAAGCTTTGCCTACAACTAGTCCCTGATTTGTTGCCTTGTCGCGATTTCATGCTCTCTCCATGCGGCACTGCTGGTTGACAACACCTCGGTTCTATCCAGTAGCAGGTGAGACCGGAGCAGTGAACGCCCACACCGCGTGGGATTCACCGCCCTTGCCGTGGACACCGCTTTCAGTCTAAACGCACCATAATGAGGTTTCCAGAACATTTGGAAGAGTAACAGCCTCACAGGCACAAAAAAAGCCTTATTGAGGCAGGCGAAGCTAACGTCTCAAGATCTAACTCCTACAATAAGCTTCAGAGACTAATGTTCCAAGGGTGCCAATATAAATATGCCAATATAAATATATGGCAAACACTGTGTCTTGACCATGTTTATTCAAAATGAAGCCAAACAGAGCAGAAGAGAAACAGGAAGAGGGACAAACGGTGTCCACAGAGGGAGCGGAGCCTGAAAGCATTGTCAGAATCTAAAGTTAATGTATGTCAGGGGATTTAGGTTTCCAATTTAGGACTGCCAAATGTAACGGCTTCCTGTTTATATATTTCATTCCTAAAAGAAGCAAAGGATGCGCTGTTGGAATAAAGAAACTGTTTTTTTATGTGTTTTTAATGTTTCTCAAGTTTTTATTTTTTTATTTAAATTATTTTAAGATGTAAATAATCTATCTACAATATCTATAAGTACACCCTGATGTTTTAGCTTTAAAATATTTTACAGCATATAGTAAAATGCTGTAAAATTCTAAACAATAGTGCGTATTATAATCGGATTAATGCTATTGTTTTTGTCATTTGAATAGAAATGCTTATTTAAAGAGATACTGACGCATCTATATTTACTGGTATTACATATTTGACAAACATTTTGGATTTCCAGGCCTTTTTTTCAAGAAACTTTTCCTTTTTGTCTTTATCTTGAATAAAATCTGACCTAAAGTTGACAAAAACAAAATAGTGGAGAGTTTTTTTGTTTTTCACACTTTAGGTTAAATTTTAATCATTTTTGGCTTTTAAAAATTTCACGTGATTTATTGAGGGGAAAAACTATGTATAAAGTATATCACTTTGAAACCATATATTTTTTAAGAAAAAGAACACCGTGCTGTACTTTAACATTTTTTCCTCCAGCTTAAGTCCTGTGTATATTTGCACTGTGAAACTCAGAAAGTGGGTTTGATTCCAGCTTTATTGAAAGAAACTGTTACCAGGCAGAAGTACAACTTTGTCCCAGAATAGAAAAAACAACAAAACACTAAAATATGTGAACAGAAAACAAACATGAAAGGCTAGATTTCCTTCTAAGAAAAGAATTTAAGGGTATGAAGCACAGGATTTAATCAGAAGTAAATGATATTTACATAACAGACAGCAGATCTGAGCACAAAAAGCAGAATAAATATATTGGTAAGAAAGGCTTTTTAAATTTTGAGGAAGAAGTTTGAGCAAGGAAAACGTAAGATTAAAGATAAAAATTGCTGCACTTGAACCTGAAAGTTAAGCCCTTCATTTTTAGTAGACAAATCCCCAATAGATTATCCATTAAACTCATTTTTATATGACTTTAAACTGCTTAATATACATTATAAATCCCTTCAATGTACAATTTTGTTACTATTCCCAATGAAAAGTGTTGTTGTCATACAACAGAAAATGAGGCCCCTATAATTTATTCAGATGCCAGCACAATGACCACTGCAGAGTCTGACACAGATAGAAAGCTTGATTCTGTGCTTGTTTTCCTCTGCTCTCAGTGGACATTAGGTGTGGCTGCATTGACATTACCAGAGGCAAGAAGAGTTTCTGCAGTATCGCTTCTGTCACAGGAGGGGCAAACACTGGCTCATGAATTCAGCTGGAAGCAGAGAGAGGGACTCTAAACCTCCCAGCTAGATCTATGATGCTAAAATCTGAAAGTTCATGAACACCTGTATCTGTCATTTATCATCTGCATCATGATTATCAATCAGAAATAACCCAACCTTGAGAAATTCGGATTAATCCTGAATGCTGTTATAACACTGATGAAATGCTTGTAGTGAGGAAATTAAGAGCAGGCAGCAAATGTAGTATTAATATTCCCAGTGCATATGTACAACAATAACCCCCCACAGGCTCCTCTGACAGAATTGACAATCAAAGATTAATGACTACAACAAAACTCTGCTTTGTGCCATGTAATTAATAGGCCATTAAAGACATTAGTAGAAGTTATTTTCAATATGAGTTATCTCCTAAAGATGTGATAAAATAGAGGGAAATCTTTCAACGACGTCTTACTGATTGTTTTTCTTTAGAGCAAAAACGGTTCGATATCTATAAAAGCATGAACAGGCCTGAGGCTGTCAACCGCTCTGTTGAAAAAGGGAGCATTAGTAAAACTTATAACGGAAGTGTAAAACATGGCAGAAATGCAATCCACATATCACACTAACAATGTAAACAATGTCTGCCGTCTAGCTACGTGTTATTTAGAGCAGATCTAAAGAACAGATGTGTGTTAATCTCAGTAAGTTACAGAACAACGACTCGACTTAAGAATTCCCTTTTCCCTATTATGGCTCCTTCAAAAATTGTAATGCAGCAGTTGTACCGTTCAATCGAATTAATGATCTGAGTTTAAGCTGAGGCGGCATTTTAAACACTTTCTAAAACGGTTATGTTTCATGTTACAGTCTTAGCCTACATACCTGCATTTCTCCATGGTAGGGATTTGTCAGATGAGCTGTAGACAGGAAACAGAAAAAAAACAAAAAGTGAATAAAAAGTTATACTGATTTAATTATTCAAAAATGCTAAATCATGGATAAAACACAGTAGTTTTAAAAACAACATTTTACATTAGAAACACAGTCAGACGTCCTCAAACAACCCCAATGGGCCAGATAGTATTTACTCCAGAGCAGGGGTCAATTGTCAGAGGGTAGCTAGTCACAATGAAATAATGCCAGAACATAATGATTTAAGCTGGTTACAAACTAAACAAGAATCAGGAAGTTTTTTCTTGCTCTCAGCCTCAAGAACGAAATACAGTTAAAAGGGAGAGAGCCAGTGAAGCCCGTTTTTTAAGTTTTGCCACAGGTTTTTGACTTGACATAAAGATTTCCACCGTACTTCTGGCTGTATGTTTAGGATTGTTGTTCTGCTGTAGGGCTGAAACAATCGGATTAATTGCATGAGACAATATTATGAGCCACATAATAATACTAATAAAATTCCTTTCTGAAAAACACACTTTTCAGCTGCTAGTCCTTATCCTACGCAGAGGGCAAGTAGTAGACCTCAGAGCACTGTAATAATTATTTCATTTTAAAGTAGCTTTTTTTTGCTGATCATTAATATCAAGCAGTAAATTTTGCTGGTATTGGTATCTTTTCTTACATCCCTACAAGGTGACACCACATGAGATTTAGTAATAGAAGCTCTGAGCATTTTAATGAGGATGCTGCCAATTAAAGAAAGAAAGTTGTGGTCCACTGAAGCAAAGCAGATGGAATATAGAATAGCTACGATTATCATCATCACCGTGGCGATGTGTCCACAAACATAGAAACTCACTGTTGTTAAAAGGAAAACTGTCTGAATGGAATCGAGGTTTGTTGTGGAACAACCTGCTGTCTTACAAGACTTCATTTCCCATGAAACACTCCCCCCTCCCTTTATACACATACAAAGACACAAACAATAACAATGGCAGACTCCAGAATCACACTTCAAAAGCTATTCAGTTTATTGCCGATTCAATACCAATACATTTCCTCTTCTATGATGTTTGTGTGGACCAGTTTATCGTCAGTCTATAGAAACAGCTCTACATTCATTGTTTTTCTTACTCTACCTTTCTTCCTTTGGTGTCAGCATTACAGCACCCCTCACTGGTGTGGAACAGGTATTACAATCACTCCAACAGCTCCTCCTGCTTTGTCTAGTTTAATTACACTCAAGCCTTTCTTGTGTTTTTGTATGGATACTGTCTTTAGATCTTTATAGCCCATGTTACCAGTAGTATAGGTCTCGTGAAATTATTAATCAGAACCTTTAAGGCTACATTCACAAGCAGTCCAATAAGGTATCAGCACAGAAATGCGTTAGTGTAAATATGGCCTTGTAATACTAAAGCCTGACCAGTGTGTTAAAGAGAAGAGAAAAGAGGCAAAAACAAGGGGGGGGGGGAGTAGTTGGTGTAAAATCCCCAATTTAATCAATAGCTTCTAAAATATCGATTCATTGATAATCCTTTCCTAACAGATTCATGAGGGAAGGGTTATCATGACGGAAACGATGCGGGGGATGGCTTCAAACTTCCACACTAGTTACAAATGTAGTTGGTTTGGCGGCTGCTTTGTCTGGGTGACCCCCCCCCCCCCCGATCCAACCCGGAGCTTGTTGGTATATATGCCTATGGATGTGCCCTGTCGCCTCTGCTGTCATCCTGCTGTGCTCCCACCATTGTGACTATTAGCTTTAAAACTGAGCTCTATTCAGGTGAAAATATTATGTTATTAGCATTTCATTCATCCCTTTCTACTTTCAACAAAAGACGGGGGTAACTGGTGTCACAGGTTTTTCATAGGCTCCCATGGTTGGTTCTTTGACCTGCGTAGAGTAAATACTAGCATTTACATCTTTGTAAATGCTGCTATTTAAAAGCTCAACTCTAAAATGTATTTACAGGTAAAACTGTAAAAATATATATTTAGAATGTGCAATCTACTTTAAAACTACTATTTACTTATAAATTAAGCGTGTAAAAAAACACCCCAAACAAATAGAGAATATGGTTGCACCAAAATAAACCTATGGATAAATATTGATATTAAAATGCTGTTATGACTGATTCCAATATTTACCAGTATCAACCATATTTACTGACTTCCTGGTATTTACTGATAATACCAAAGAGCCAACCCCCTACACTCCTACTACTAAAACACAAACTGGAACAACATAAGAATAAATATTTGTGGTTAATACTGGCCCAGTTTTCCTAATTGGAAGGCTATTAAGCCTGACTTACATTTGCTTATATGACAGTTAAGGCTGACACATCATCTCTAATAATGAGTCGCATTTAAAGAGATAGTACGACAAATGAAATAAAAAAAAGCCATTTTTTTGCTGAAAGGAGGTAACCAAAATATGTTGGCATTGGAATAAATTGATTGATCAAATACTACATCTAAGTTTTCCTTTTTTGTGCTTTAGTAAAAAAAAAAAACAGCTTAAAATGTACTGCTGATGGGGACATTTTAAGCCGTTTACTTTTACAAAGAGGATGTTTTAAAGTGACGGAGGCATGTTTGTGATGTTATAAGAAAAAAGTGACAATGTGAACTACAGCCCCCGCCCCCCCACACCCCTAATTAATTGCCCCCTTCAGAGAGCTGGCAAATACCACATCCATACTGTGGTTCTGTGTCTTTGACAGGCATAACATTTTTAATTAAAGGAGTTCAATTAAAAAGAAATGTTCAAACAAATAACATGCATCCAAATCAGCCATTGTAGTCATTAACTTTAAAAAGCCTCCTTTCTACATTCAAACTAAAAGAAATGTGGATGGGTTCTTTAAACCTGATACCGTAAATCAGCACTTTAAAAACAGAAAGTCAAAATATAGGGCATGAAAGCCACTTTTAAAGAATTCACTTTCAAACCTTTATAACAGCCCCTGCTTACCTTCCCTTTCAATGAAAATGAAGGGACACTCTATGTGCAGACTACAGGTATGCAGGCTGCAGAGAAATACTGACTATAGACTGCCTAAGGCCAACGGGGTTATTATCACAAAGATAGAAAATATCACACAAAGCCATTAACACCATGTGTCCAGATTTAGCCCTACAGTATTACAGCTCTTTATACAATGGGTATAGCTCATAAGCTCCATACAGGGTGAGAGAAACAAAAAAAAGTGCTGGGCAATGTAGAGTACTTCCTCTGCACTGCTACAGTTCAAACAAGAAAAAAAATGCATCAGTTGGGGGTATTCTGAGTGAAAAAAGCCCCGATCTGATCTTCAGCAGGTTTGTATATCGTAAAATAGATGCAAATGTGTTTGAATGTGCAGAGCAGATCTTCAGAGAAGATGCAGAGTGATTTGTGTTGCAAGTCAGCGGACAGTGTCCTAACCTTTTTTTTGGAGAGCCTTAATCATTATGCAGATCATTCTAATGACCAAACTGTGCAATGAGTGAAGGATGTGGAATTGTAAACATTTAGCACCTGCACAGAAAATCAGGTACAAACTGGCATGCAAAAATATCTGAGGTCATTCACTCCTAAAGAGAAGTAATTGGTAAAATGCCAGAGGAAGAAGGCAGTCAGATAATCTGGACTGTCAAAGTAACAATTAAAGAATAAGCCTTGTCCACATGTAGCAGAATATCTGAGAAACATTAGACATTTTTATGCGGTTATTCCTTTGAGCCACACAGAAACGAGTGTTATACATCCCCTAAAGCAAATAATACAAAGTGGAGATTTAAAAACGCTTTGGTTTTTAGCCTGTGCACGTACATGAAAACATGTATTAGTTATCACTAGTAAACAGACGGCATCTAGAAGAGGGAACAAAAAAGTTAGGTGAAGTTAGTTTATGTAAAACCACTATCAGAGGAAGCCATAACCCAAGTTTTGAATGTCTCAGAGATTATATAGAGTAAGGCACAGGTATGTATCCACAGAGATAATTTGTGTATTGATTACTGTAGAGGAGCTGCAGAAATCCACAGATCAGGTGAAAGAATCTGTTGTCAAGCAAATGTCCCCAAATATGACTGCTATTTCAAAGTGGCCAGAATAAATCCATTACTTGTTGTCTTGTGCTAAAATAGCCAAGAAAAGCACCAACGTAAATCCCAACTCAGAATCTGTGCAAGACATGAATTTTGCTACTGACAGACTTCCCAGGGCTTAGGCTGCTTTGCAAAGTGAATACAAAAAGGATGTGCCGAAAAAAGATGGCAGCAAATATTTGTCTGCTTTCTGTTGGGAAAAATATTTCAAGTTCAGGAAATGATTCTCCGTCCACTACACAAACATTCAATAAAAGGTGTTGGTGTTACATAGATTACAAATAAAAAACATTAATTGGGGTTGTGATTTAACAAAAAAAATAAAATAAAGGCATTTTTTTTTATCAGTTTATAAATAGAAGTACATTTAAATCTATGAAAAATTGCTTTGAAATGTGCACTATATTAAAATAAAAAAGAACATCAAAAATCTAAAGTAATCAGGATTCCTTCACACCATAAGGTTCACATTACAGATTATGGTCACTGCTGTGAAGGAAGGAAAAGCCATGTGTCACATGTGTGCATCTTCTCATTACCTGCTGCTACCAGCGCCTGGTGACTCGGCCCCAAGTCTGCATCTTTCCAGCTGATTGGCCACAATCTGCCTCTCCACTTCCAGCTCCCTGGTTAGCCGCTCAAACTGAAGCTCCTGCACATAAACACAACAAAAGCAAACACGTGACTCAAGGCTGAATTAATGCACACTGAGAGCTTTTTACAGCTGTATGGACAGATATGACAAATTGGGGAGTGAAAGTAAACGCAACAGATTGGCAGGTAACAGCTTGTTTCCACAGTGTTCTAGTTTATAGCTTCATGATGCAACAATGTACCTCAGAAAAGAGCAAGTAACCAAGTGTAAATAAAAGCATTTCCTCACAGAGAGCTTAACAAAAAGGGCAGAACCGTGCTTGTATCTATACACAACCCCTGGTTTATAAACTTCAACAGGCTTTCATGTGGCCTATATAATGCCATTTTTTGCAGCCCACACAGAGACATAAGCACCACTTTAGTGGCTGATATTTAGCCTTCATGGTACTGTTCCTATGAGAGTTGGGAAGGAATCAGCATTTGACTAATTACCTACCATGAGCAAGGCCATTACTTACATAGTTCTCTAGCTTCAAATACTGCATCATGACACTCATAAGACCCACAAGGTCTTCTGTACACAGAAAAATGATGGCACACACTTATTTGCATATATTTGAAACACATTTTTATTTAAATACAGAGCTTCTTTAGCAGACTGGAGAATATTTTCCCCATTTTTCTTTTTGTTAAAAAAAAAAAAGACCTCGCTCACCATATGTCACTGCACAGATGGAACCCTCCTCTGCCTGCTATCCTTAGCTTTCCCATGCAATGACCATTACAGTGGTCAATTACATTCACAGTAGACTGCCGACACAAACAGACATGCACACTCTGGCTGTCTGCAGCTTTTGTGAACTGTCTGAGGATGTTAAGTCACCCTACATTACAAAGACCATCCTACATTTCCCACCTCTGCCCCCCCAGGGGGGTGCAGAGAAACTTCCCCTCTACATTGTAGACGGCTTGCCCCTCCCCCAAACTACCACTTTATACTCTACACTGCTCACCTCTCCTCTGCTCTGCTTCAGCTGAGAATACATGAAGCTTGACTGCAGTGAGAGGGAGCTTACAGGAAGAGAAGCTGCTACCTCCTGTTTCCTCAATGTAAAAGGACTCTTGAAGTGGCTTGGATGCAGAAAAAGTCCTGCTAAAGTGTTCCTGTGATTTTGGTTTTTACATATTTTGTCACATTATAACTGCAAACCTCAATTTAGTGAGATTTTAGGGATGCAGCAAGATTCATGGACTAAAGCTTTTAAAGTATTTTGTCCAAAGTAGCAAATCTTTCTTATTTGTGAATAACACTTGGTTTTAAGTCTGAGTAACTAAATAGCATCTGTTCACATATATTTCTAAGTCTTGTTACATACCCTTTCCCACTGGCAAAAATGCCAGTTTCAACCCGGAAACAACTGGCCTTTAGTGGTTGTGGGAATGGCTCACTGACCTGTGTTGACCCAGGCTGAACGACTCGGCAAGCAACCCAGGTTAAAATCGCCATCGAACATCTCGTGTCCGATCAGCATACAGTGGGAACATCCGACCCCGTTTGACACCCTAATTCATGTGAAACCACTGAGCGCACCGAACATGCGTAACAACATCGGACTAGTCGCGTCTGATCTAACAGGCCAAAACATAGCGCCTGATTTCTATCCCGCTGGTGACGTCCACGCGAACCCAGTGCGATGGCATCACCAGATACACAGTAGTGGGAGGACAGAAGCCACACAGGGAGTCAGACGCAGCTTTTTTGGCCAATGGGAAGAGAGCCAAATGCCGTTTGTTAGCAGTTCAACCCAGGTATGAAAAACCTGCGTAAACCAGATAATTTCAATTGGATTGACGCTTAAGTTTTAGTTCTGAACTCAACTGGGCTAAAGTAACAACTGAAAAGGATTTGATCTGGATCAATTAGTTATGACTTTGGCCAAAGCTGAATGGTTCACAGTGCATATGGCATAAACCATTCGTTGTGAAACTCTCTCACAAATATCTGAGGTCTTCACAAACTAGCTGGATTCATACCGAGATGAAATCACACACAGATTTAGGGGACTAAGAGTAAAATAATTTGGTGTACTGACACTAAATTACATACTTAGCATAACACAGTAAAAGAGGTAAGTACATGTTTGTAACAATTTTTTAAGATTCTCATCTGTAAAATAATTGCCTAAACCAAGCCTCCCCTTTCCTTCCCCTCACAGTGATGTTCTGTTTTGTGGTAAAATTCTTATCAAATAGATAAAGTTGGACGCAACAATAATCGGGCATACAGAGAGAAAAAGACCAAAATTAAACACATACTGGCTGACCTGAGACGGAGATTTCACAGATTGTCCGCTCCTTCAAATGTCTCTATTCTTAGGCCTGCCACCTCTATTCAGTCTTTCTTCTAAGCCTATAATCCAATTGGATGTTTGGCAAAACATCAACCGCTCACATCTAGTCACCCTGACATGGATTTGAAAGTTCCTTATGGTCTATACAAGTGAAAGAAACTGCAACCGTTGCATCTTCTCACATAATACAGTAAAAAAAAAATCCTGCATTCAGTCCCTCTACAGAAAAAACAGCCTAGTAGAGAGACATTTGATTAAGTTGTAGATGTCATTTTTTATGTTTAGATCACCTCTTATCCTAAAGCAAACTTCTCTGAATGTCTGACTGAGACCATTTTTTTGTTTGTACTAAAGGGAGGATAAGGTCTCCCCAATTGTCCTGCATCAAGCTGAGTTTTCTACACCTTTTGTTTTGCTCGACATACTGGCTAAAGTTGTTCTCCAAGTTGTAGACTCATTTGACTGTTGTAAGCATTTTCTCTTCAGCTGCAGTATATAGGAGAACTGCTGACGTTAGGATGAAAAAGGAACAAGACTCAATCAACACTGAGCAAGAGCACCTGTTTTCTTTCATGCTGAGCATAGTAGTCCCTTTGTAACATCTACACCATAAAGAATTACCTCTATGCCTCCCAACCTTAGCCTGTCCTTGACCCGATCCAGTAACACTAGTATGTTGTATGGATGTACTAGTATAAAAAAATGTGTTCATAATTACCTTCTCATAACAGGACCTTGTTCAGAGGAGAAAAACTAAAAATATGTTCATTTTCATCAGGTTTCCATACTTGGCCTCAACAAACAAAAACACAACATGTATTGAGTATAACCAACCACCAGTGCAGGCTAAGAGCAGCAGTAGCAGTAGCGTTAAACTGCTGATCCAACCAATGTGAGTCCAGCTTTGGTGAGAACTAGTCACAGCATCGACAGAGAGAAAGAGGACAGTTGCAATAGGTTAGAGGCTTTCCTGCAGCAACGAGGCCCCAAATGCCTTTATTTGCCATTACAATGAGCCTGTTAGGCGTGATCTGCCAACAGTTCCAGAGCTGAATCAGATCCTGTCCCCTTATGTCCTTTGACAAGCCCTAAAGAAACACATGACACATGGCAGCAGATGAAACCAGAAAGACGTACACTCCCATGTCTTTTCTATGGGCAATGCTGACAATAGATGACCCATCTGCAGTGCCTGAAGTGGCTTCAGACTACTGCTGCTGCTTCAGCATTCTCAAGAGAGGCTCAACACTCATTATCATACTTTAATTCAGAAAGAGCAACGTCTTGCTTTAAAGATGAATATAGCAGGGAAGCATGCCCTTATGAAACATGACTGTTAAATCCTAAGATAAAAATGCAAATTAAACATATGGTTTCAGAGCATAACGGAAATGAGACACATGGTCTATGCAGACATTCACAGGGCATCAGAAATTTTCAGAAAACTACGCACAAACTAAAAGACAGTTTCCTTAAAAATGAGTACACTATTTGTTTTCATCAGATTTGTTTCCTTTTACAATCTAAAATCATAGACACATTAATACACCTTAATTATAACACTGAATGTATTTTTGGAAATGTATCCACTGAGACTAAATTACTTACTTGGACATTTAGACCTTAAGGACAGAACCTCGAAGGGAAACCACTGTTTCGGTTACCTACTCCATGCTATTGTCCTCTTATCTCCTAAATGTTCCAAGCACTGATACAAAAATATTCATCTTTCTGGTCTCGGTCATAATATCAGGTATTGGGTTCACTATGCAAAAGCCAGAAGCTTAAATTAAATTTCATTACGGTTGTTTATAGCCATGGTTTTACAGTTATATTCCACACAGTGAGTTTGCTTATACATAAAAAGCCCACTTGCTCAGTATGTAGTAAAAATAATTGATAACAACATTCCTGTTGCTAATAAACAGATATGTTCAAGTAAATGAAGACCAAAAAAAAGGTATGTAGAAATGTATCCGAGGAGTACGATCATTAACTACTTGACATTGTGACGAGTATACACACAATATCTAAAATGGACCTGAACATTAAAAGCTCATTTGTAATTTATGAATACATTTAGCATAACTGGTGGAGATGGTTTTCCTATTTAGACAATGCAGCCCGACAGCTCTGCATCACTGCAGTAATGCAAACAAATTCCAGTCAAAGACAAAAAACTGCGGCACAGTAGAAAATGACAGCAGAGGTTAAAGGATGTCTGCAGCACTATAGAAACAGAGAGGCAGGCCAAAGGGGGAGAGGAGACAATGAGCCTTGCAAAATGCTGTAAGGGGAGATCTAAAGGAACCCCATACTGGAAGTATTTTTAAAAAGTTGCATCTTTTTTCTAAATATCGGTTTCCTTTTATTT
Organism: Jordanella pulchra; assembly: GCA_034780135.1. NCBI lineage: Eukaryota > Metazoa > Chordata > Actinopteri > Cyprinodontiformes > Cyprinodontidae > Jordanella > Jordanella pulchra. The sequence goes on along the minus strand of JAUZNJ010027095.1, from coordinate 5,161 downwards.
ACCCAGGTCTGGTCCTGATAGTGGGATGAGCCTTTTTTATTCAATAGAGACTCTCAAGACATTTAGGTTAAAGTCTGGACTATGGTCAATATATTAGTGAAAATGGGGTGTTTTGCTCTAAGAATCTCTTAAAATATTTGAGCCTGGTGGATATTTTGGCAGACATAAGGTGGTATTCTTTGGACATGAAAGCCTCCAAAGGTAAATAGCTTCAGGATCATTAGTGGAATTGATGTTTAACTAATAATGCCCAAATTATCTAAAATGATTAGAAAATTATAATCATGCAATGAGGCAAAATAAGGACTAAACTCTACCTTTTGCGACAGGTCTGCAGGTTTAAAAGCTACACTTTATCCAAACCTGTGGTTGCGATAATTGACCTCTGATCACAGGTATTAAATTCAAACTGTTTCAGACCAGCTTTTACTCAGAGAGAATCCAACATGGATCTTTTTGAAAATGACCCACTAAAAATCAACAGTGAAAACGGTTTTAATTTAGATTAACAATTAAAATGTCATTCAGGGATGACATATGTGTTGGATGCTATTAAAGGAGCTGTCATCTCCATTGTTGTTCATTGCACAAAAGAGAATGACAGCCCAGTGAAAGACTGTCAATAACAAACACTGCATGAGTGGGAGGGTGGAGAAAAAAAAACATGTATTTATAAACACACTGAACAATAATTTGAAAGTTTTTAACAAATTATTGGTGTAATTTTTCAACTTCATTCCTCTAGGGAAACAATATTGAGTTAATTTACAAACTGGTGATGTAAAGACTGTGCATTCTGAAATCTGACTGCGTTTAGCTAATCTATAAAAACGTATTTCCATTTCTCTCTTGTAAGCAATCAACTTTCTCAACTAATAATCAACTTTCTCAACTAATAATCAACATTATTTTTAAAGATGATAAAAAAATCTAAAAACAAATGCCATAATAGTCAATAATGTATATAGAGATATTAAATATGTTGCCTCTTCACATATCTTCTGACTGATGTCATGGGTTATTAGGTATTAGCAAAGATAGACAGATCAGGCATAATATAATGATCACCAAGTAATATCTTCTCCTACATGCTGCCAAAACAGTGAGGCATGAACTCACTGAAAGTGTCGTGGTACCTAGCACTGAAATATTAGCAACATATCCTTTGAATTGAATGATGAGTTGGGTGAGTCCTCTCTGCAGCACGTCACAAAGCATCGACTGCACTGAGATCTGGAAAAATTCAGGCCAAGACCAAACCTCCTCAAACAATCGTTTGTTAAGCAGAGGATTTAGGAATGAGTAAGGCAATGCTTATTATCCTGCACCCACCTGTAAATACTGATTAACAAATTCACAAATCTCTTTGTGAAAGAAAACAGTGTCAACTAAAATTGTGAATTTTCTCGCTTTAACAGTTCCCTGGACGTGACCCTCAGTAGCTGCAGCCTTAAAGGGTCTACTATGTAACGCAAAATCATTTTTTAAAGCTTTTAATTATATATTCTATTACTTCATCAGAATGCACAAAGTGGTATTTTGTTTGATTAATGCATTAATAAGACCAGCAATAGTAACAGTCCGCCTGGTCCTTTTCCTATTTATTTGTCAATAAATCACTCAAATAAATAGTTATGAGTGAAATATTTTGCCACTGTTTTTAGGAGAAGTTTAACTTTCACATTTCCAAACAAACTGACATTTTCTATGTTATAAATACTTAAATTATGTGACATAACAAAAAAAACAATAATCAAAAAACGGATTTGACTTTTCAGCAACTTTTTCCTTTATAACTTTTTAACAGGTCCAAAATTTTGATATGACAGAAAATTTATTTCAACTATAATCTATATTCATAAGTAGTTTTGTTTGCCTGAATCATTTCATTTAATTCCTACAGCTTGATAAAGTCAAATAATAACCAGGTACTTTTTATTCGCCATGGTGTTTGAAGCAGCTTCGGTCCAATTGAAGGCAGTCCAACTCCACATTCCTCATACATCCAAGCGGCGCTCCTTTTGCAATGGGGTCATTTCTTCATTCCCTGACATGCTCTCTTTTAAAACTCTACATAACAGTTCAGAGTACCGTAATGTGGGAAAGATCAGTGGAAAGCTGTGATTCTAAGCTTTCAAAATCAGTTAGATTTACATCAATAGCATAAATGGTTGAAGAGTTACGTTTAGTCAAAAAATGTGTAATTATCTCTTACTGTCTCACTCCCAACCAAACTGCTTTCTCTTCCTGTTACAAAACTCAACACAGTGGCGTAACCGTTGGGACACCGTAAAGTAGCTCAAAGCTGTCAGGTAAAGTGCAATGTTTCTGCCGCAAAGTTAAGACCAAGCTGCTCTTTTAGCAGCTCATCCACACAGAGTGGAAGCTTTTCTGTTAAAGCTAATATCTAAGTTTGTTTTTTTTTGGCCTCTGGTCTTGGACTATGTTCAAACTTCTGAAGTGGTGTGATATCGCAATGTCATGAAATGAGCGGCACTCAGACGGGGATAGGCTACTTAGCTTTGAAGGCTAGCGTTATTCATGACGGCTACAAGAAATCAACTTAAAACAACTTAAAACAAATTAATACCGGTGTAGTTCTAAAGGCATCATTTTGTCCCGAAAAGCTTTTGCCAAATGCATTAATATTTGTTAAAAAGAACTCCGGTTTTTAATCTTGCCCGAGTGCTATTCTGCTTCTCACACATGAGATCAATGTTAACTTGCTGCTAAACATATTTCACATACTAACAGGTGCCATGATGACGAATAAATAGTGATGTCCATTGGACCTCTCAGTGAGTATAATGCCATGCTCATTAGTGTAGGATGTTTCTTTCCACCTAATGACCTGCTGCCAATATCAAAGCAAAGCCCAAAGAATTCTTGCTTTTAGGACGAAAACACAGATCAAGTAGGAGTCAAAGTATTTTACCTAATAAGCATTTCGCTGCCTTTCAAAATGAGAATATTTACTCTTCATTCATCGAAGGTTTTTAAAGCTAACTTTTAAACTAAACTTATTTGTCCAGTAGAGCTACAACAAAAACCTAAGACATTAAGCCAGTCTATATGACCAACCCGAGTGGAGAAGAGAGCCTGGGCAAATTCTGTATAGCGGCGAAGATACAGTCTCTCTGGAAGATCAATAGTGTTGTGTCAGACAAAAAGAAAGTAGCTCTGGGCAATAATGAGAACAGTGAACAATGTAGAGACTGTCAATCTAGAGGCCAATCAAGTGAAAAAGACTGCAGTGACTCATGAGATTACCTAAAGTTCAGTCATTTAGAGAAAATCATCTGAGAGACATTTAGCAGGACCCGATACTGAGACATAAACGGGTCTCTACAATAAACTACCTCTTTCAATGCAGACCGGAGTTCTAACTCCACTTCACACATCTGCATGAGGATCACAACTCCTGCTCCCTAGAGACCGCATCCTGTGTGCTCGCTGTTGACAGTGGCAATAATTACAGTTATAATGATGATGATGATGACAGTGATGATGATGACTATTAGCAGACTAGTTGGGAGAGCGCTCCCATGGCTGTGTTTAAAATCGACAGCACCGTGTCAGGGTTGAGCACCGCTCCTTTGACTTTACATCACGTTGAGTGCAAATCCTCTTCTCCTTCTCTTTTCCTCTCTACGTTCTGTTTTCATCTCCACTAAAAGCCTCTCCTCTCGGTGCTTTAGAAAAAGAACTCTTTACAGGTGACAGCCTCTGTGGCTCCCTCCATCATGGCTGCAGTCTGTTCTTTTCACATATCCAAACGTTTTTTGTCTATCCTCTGTGTATCCGAGTACTCTCCTTCACCTGCATCCCTCACCAATGAATATGTCTCACCTCCTCCCTCCAACACTCTGCTCCCCCATCGGGTAATTGCTTGGAGACGGGCTTCCATTTTTATGACTATAATCGAGGCCAGAATTTGTATGCCTCTAGATTTCTCTTTGCCTGTGTCACAGCGGCGGCAGCACGCAGAAGAAGGGAGATAAAACCCTAAGGACTGGAGAAAATCACAAGTCGATTGTAATTAGAGTTCTTATTTCGCCTATGGAAGTGGAACAGGCACCATCGCCTGTGGAGAGAACACACCCTGTCTGCAGCTCTTATGGCGTGGAAATGCAGTGTAGCAAAGTAACTGCCAAGAGGCTTTACCTTGACCCAAACTATTAACTCCTTCACCCAAGTTCCTCAGACAAAGCCAAACTTGCCTTCATTAAACAAGATAAAAGCTTGCATGGTTATTTCAAGTGTGCTTTATTTCAGCCCAGATAACAACCCTTTAAAAACGGTGCGGATAAGCAGGATTCAAGGCAATGGTTTCTTGTGTTCTTGAGCTTTGTAAAGAACATAGTCTGTGTCTGCATCTGTCTTCAGAGGAATACAGGGTCAAAAAGTCAGGATTCAGTTTGTCAGGGAAAGGCAGAAGTCGCACAAACTGTTCATGTGCAATTGGCTCAGAGAAAGAGGGATGTTTACAGTGTTGTGGAATTTATTGTGAGGTGGCTTGATGAAACACCGGAGAGAGCCCTTAGTGAGAGGTCCTCCTGCCAGCTGGGCTTGGTTGTAAGCATGTACAGCCACAGCTAACAGCAGTGGTCCTCTTTTGGCAGACAGCAAAAAACAAAACATGTGTTCCTAAAGTTAATCACCCAAAAGCTGCAGAAAAAACAACTATGACATTGCTTTTAGATAAAAGAACTATTGTATCAGATGAGAAAATAATAATCGTTTTCCATTCTTCATCTAATAGACCCGCCCAGCTTACAAATCATCTAAAGGACCTTTTAAAAAAAGAATGTATTTGTGTAGAGAGAGCAATGAGAACAAGTACTGTAGAGAGCAGGAGATTTGGCACTGGGACGAACAAAAGTGCTTTGTGTGTGTACCAGCTATCCACAGCCCACCAAAGGTATTCACACACCTTGAATTTTTTCAATTTTCTTATGTTGCAACCACAACTATCAACATATCCCTGGAATTTTATGTAGCTCAACAGCCTAATTTTTCTTGGCTTTATGTTCAAATGGATAGTAATGACACAAGTAGTTGTGTGCTAGTGGACGAGTAGCTTTGTCTGGTCTGTTCCTGTTTGCTGTGGCTCCATCCTGGAGAGAAATGTCGGCTGGAGTGCTACCATCAACACCTTTGT
>JAUZNJ010027084.1:2033-14118 GCA_034780135.1 Jordanella pulchra | reverse complement strand
TACAGCTATTTACAAAACATTGTAGTGTCTCAAAAATATGTTTTAACAACATTTTTAACATTTTATAACTTAGTATGCAAATAGAAATTGTAAATTTTAAAACAAATGTACACTCTTATCACACAACAATGTTTTTTTTCACTATCTACATAAAATACAGGCCTCAGATATTGTGCGTCAGCCCACTTGCATTTTATCCTCGATTCTTTTTTGTTGTTGTTCCTGCAGATGGTCTTATCTGCATCATTTGCAAAAAAAAAAACAAAAGAAAAAGGTAATTTGCTCTGTGGGCGGAAAGTGTCTCCAGCTGGACTCTGAGGCTGTAACCTGTTTACTGCTGGGACTGTGTCAGCAGCATCCTCTGTTCTCCGAGGCTCAGAGTTTCTGATTGGCTCTGCTGTCTGAGCCAGTGGAGTTTGGGACCTGGTGGCTGTTTCCCACCTTGTTGGAGGCTCCTCTGTCTCATCTTCCTCCTCTTTCTCTCTCTCTCCTCTTCCAATACAAACAACGGATTGTCCACCTTGTTATCAAATTCATCACTCTCTGATCCAAGTCTCACTCTGTTATGTCAGCTTTAGCTGCCTCTCCCCGCCTTTCCCTTTTCCCATAGCAACCAAATGCCATGGTTTGCGATTCTGATTTTTGATTGATTGATGTGATGGATCTTACCACCAATAGGACAGGGGTTGTTAAAGGGGTTGAAAAGCCCCTTTTTCAGTGTTTATGAACCAAACACGGAGGGCGAACACATCCCGAATGCAACGAAAATATCCATAAAAAGTATGGTGTAAATACTTTATCAGAACTTGGGTTTTACATGGCCTATCAACACAATTTAAAAACTGATGTAACTCATCAACGCTGAGTTTTGCCGTTACACCACGTGTTAGTCAGTGATGTCTGTTAGTAGCGCCGGCGCTTCACTCGACTCCAGAGGGTTAATACATTTTTCTTCTACTGTAAAATGGCAAAATTGTTAGCTTTTAAAAAATGAATTTTCCATTCTATCCATGTAAGTAGCTTTGCGAATTTAATCAACCCTTGTTCTATACCATGTGTTTTGTAATTTTTAGACATGAAGGCCCTGTGTGGCAGGTTGCTTGGGCTCACCCGATGTTTGGCAACATTCTGGCTTCTTGTTCTTATGACCGAAAAGTCATCATCTGGAAGGAGGAGAATGGAGCCTGGGATAAGATGTACGAGTACACCGGACACGAATCATCAGGTTGGTAGTGAAACATGAAGAGGATTTAAATATCTACTCCCTTCTGCTTGGCTGAACATCAACGATTTGTTTCCTTGAATGAGTAAAACATTCAACAGCAAGGTGGTTTTATTAGTTGCTTAAGTCCTTGGTAAATCTGTGGTCCCTTTATATGGATCAGAAGAATTTAAGCAGTTTGTGTTTTGCTTTTGGAACTTTCATCTCTTATTCTTTTGATCACATGTCTGCGAAGCAAAAAGACTCATTTAATTTATAGTGGTTTGGGAACAATATAAACCATTAGATGCCGAAAGGAGCAACAGAAATGACAATAATAAACAAATGTATAAAGAAATGAGTGGCTAACTTACTTAATTTATAACTTATCCAAAAAAAAAAAGGAGGTGGCAGGGGCATGATCCTGCAGCTGCTAACAACCTGAAAAGTTTTATTAAATTTATATATAAAAAAATAGGCTTAAATCGTTGGGACGGTGTGACAGAAACCTTCAGTGGTCTTAAATCTGTGACTTCACACCGTAAAACTTAAAACCTATAACCAGCCCGTGTCAAGTCCAAAGATGTTGATGTTTTTTTTTTTTTTTCTACCTCTTTGTATCCACAGTGAACTCCGTTTGCTGGGGTCCATATGAGTTTGGGTTAATCCTGGCCTGTGGCAGCTCCGACGGAGCAATTTCTCTTCTGACATTTACTGGAGATCAGCAGTGGGATGTCAAGAAGATCAGCAATGCACACACTGTAAGTTGCTGAAGTGTTAGCATTCCCTTGTTATTTCCCTTTAACATTTTGAGGGTAAGAGCTCTATTGATTGTGAATGTATTGTTCGTTTTTGCTATAGATTGGCTGTAATGCAGTGAGCTGGGCTCCTGCTGTAATCCCAGGTAGTCTTATTGATCAGCCATCGGGACAGAAGCCAAACTACATCAAACGTTTTGTCTCCGGAGGATGTGACAACCTGGTTAAGCTCTGGAAGTAAGTCTACATGGTTCAGATTTGATGCAGTTAGTGTTTAATGCTGATTGTCCTTTGAAACAGTGGAGAGTTTTGCTTTTTATGTAAGCATATATTTTATTTACATATTTAAAGATATGCTTGTATCACCTGGAAGACAAAAGCGTATCAAAAAATGAAAGAACTGAAATCATCTTTTGGATGTTGCATTATTCTAAATAGACCCCCTGATGTTTGAGTTACTGCTTTTCCCCAATGAGGCCTGCAGTTGTTTTCCAAAAGTCTTATAGAAGAATTATAGAAAAAAAATGTATTTTAACTATAAGCTTTTGAGCAAGAGTGTGTCCAACATCTTGACTGCTACCAAATGTTTTTTTCTTGCTTTTTTGTTTGTGTTTTGTTATTAAACTCCATTTAACATGGTGAAGTAATAAATATCCCACCAGTGGCCTTTTAAAGGGCATTTTAAGTCTCTTATTACCTGGAAATCTGATGGTTGATCCTACTGGTTCATCTTGCACTGTAATAGTAATGTAAGCTACTGCTTATATATGCAGTTACCCTTAAAAATTGTCTCTCTATGTGATACCACCTTCAATAGCCAGTGTATTATATTTTAAGTGTTTCCTCCCTGCAGAGAGGAGGATGGTCAGTGGAAGGAGGACCAGAAGCTGGAGGCGCACAGTGATTGGGTGAGAGATGTTGGCTGGGCTCCTTCCATCGGCCTTCCAACCAGCACCATTGCCAGCTGCTCCCAGGTACATTTTAAAAAGAAAAGCCTGAATATGAGACTAGCTTTGTATGATTTGGTTTCTGATTGTTTATCAAGGAAAACAAACCACTAAAGAAAGACTTTGATCTTTCACTTTGCGCTCAGATGTTGGCTTTTACCACTAGGTAGAGCCAGAGATTATATTCCTTATTTATTTGAATATTCAACATAACATTATCAACATATTATACCTTTTTAAGTTATAATTCAAAATGCTCGGTTTGAATTGCTTCTATACTGTTTTACATGTAGCTTGTTGCAGCAAAGATTTTTTTAATGGAGTTAAAGATCAGATCGGGGTGTAAGTCTTGTGGCGTTTAGGTATTAGTCCTGCAACGGTACGGGGTAGCAGATAACAGACTGGGTGGAATCTGCAACATCATCTCATTTGGTCACAATATATGATTGGTCACAGAATATTGTTTAACACCGGGTATTTTATCGCCTGAAAAGAGGACAAACCAGCGCTTTGACATGGGAGGTCATAGCTCAAGTTTTTTGGGGTTTTTTAGGACCACAGTGATATAAATATAATTGTAAATAAAGCGTAATTAATTATAAAATTAGTTTAAATATATTATATACTTTGATTACTTTATAAACATGGTTTGAAGGATTAAACCTGTTGATATTAATTAGCTTTTCTTTTTTCTACTTTCAGGACGGCCGTGTGTTTATTTGGACATGTGACGACCCGGCAGGTAACACCTGGACGGCCAAACTGCTCCACAAGTTCAATGATGTGGTTTGGCACGTCAGCTGGTCCATCACTGGGAATATACTGGCAGTTTCTGGTGGAGACAACAAGGTAAAATCTATACAACTTAGCAGCCATTGTTCTTATAGAAGCCATGATTGTCATACATTTTAACAAGTAATTTTATGTCCTTTCTGTGTCGGTAGGTGACGCTGTGGAAGGAATCCATGGACGGTCAGTGGGCATGTATTAGTGATGTCAGCAAAGGCCAGGGCGCCGTGTCGACCATCACAGACACTCAGCAGAATGAGCAGTGACAATCGAACCCTACAGTGATGAACCCAGCTTGAAGAGAGAGATTAAGGAACCCAGTGGACTTTTGGACTGACAGTAAACTATTGTCCAGAGTGACGGAGCTCAGTCTGATCTGTCGTTGACTGTTGGACCTCTTCTAAAGCTTACTCATGGAAAAAAAGGTTTCTAAGGTTCAACATAAAGAATAAAGATTTCATGTTTTTTTGTTTTTTTTTTTTATAAAAGAAAAATCAGCCACGACTTAGCATTGTCTTTTTCTTTAGTCACTCCAAGCTCAGTATTTAGTTTGCCTTCCTCCTGACTGACATTACAAATGAATCCCCTGCTGCCCCTCTGCATATGGCTGCTTTTAAACATTCCACTTTCATCAGTTGTAAGTCCACAACCCACAGAGGATCTCATCTTCCTTAAAGGCATCTGTCCATCCATCATCATTGTTCAGTTCAACTAACTCATTCAAATGAGCTTTGAGTCGAACAGAAAGAGTCATTAATATACAAATGTGTTTTTGCATCAGTTTCTTTCTAATCCATAAACCTTTCATTTTAAAACCTGCCTTAATCAGTTTGGACAGAAGTTAATAACTGAACTGGATGTTTGATTACCAATGAAACATAATTGAAAGCATTTTAGGTGAAGCCATGAGTTTGTTTTTCACAGTTGATGTTATTAAATAACTTAATGCTAAAACTCTCGTCTTTGTATTAATATAATCATTTCTGGACCTAAGCATCAACTCCACTGGGCCTGAAGTGGTAGCAAGTCTGTTTTCTGCTGCAGTGTTTGTTCCTGCCATTTTCCTCAGTCCCAGACAGGAAGTCCAACGTGCCAATTGAAGCCCTTCCCTGGAAATAAGATGAATAGACGTGGTTGAATTGTAGCTACAGGAAACTGCAGCTGCCTTTTGTACCTACTTCTCTCATAAAATTAGAATATTTTTTTACTGTATATCAACTATTAAAGGATAATGTTGCTATTTTGAATCAAACCTATTGTCCCAGGGTATATAGATTCTACAGTAACTACATGCTGGTTTTCTGAAATGAAAAAATGAAAATAAACAACCAGAAGTGAGACTGATTAATCATTAATCAGCTTCCTATCTGAATGATGTACTCACATTTTAGCAGTAAATGGACTTTGCTCTGATGGAGTTAAGTTTACATAGATAATACAAAGGAAAGAAGGAAGTGCCTGAGGTCAGTCTTATGTCCTGCTGGATTTGCAGCTGCCTTACTTCCTTTTCTTTAATCTACTGTCTCATTTCTCCTTTACAGAACCGCATTAAAGCAGAGAAACTTTTGTAACTTTAGATGACAAAGCTCTCATGAGAATTATTTTCCGGAAAGTCTCGTGGGAAAATCAGATTAACAATCTCAAAGATGGAGAACGTATCTTGGAAGAAGATACATTTTTTCTCTTTTGAAATCTTCACAAAATCCTTATGTGGGACAAAGCCCAGCCTCTGAAATCAAACTCAGGATTTCTTGAGTCGTCTAGTGTCCAACTTTTATCCCTTTAGTCTGTGATGCAGAAACGCAGTTCCACTTAGACGCCCTTGTAGTCAGGAAACACGTCTTTAATGTGCTGATACACGCTGCTGGGCGTGCTGATGTTCACATATATGCCGATGTGGTTGGTAGCAACAGAACCACTTCCTGCAGGTTTCACAGCTGTTGTTTCTCTAAAGGCACATACACCGTGTTGAATGCTTCTGACTTAGCTTATTTTGTCTACAAAGGTAAGAACATTTCTACTAATTTCAATGCATTTTTTTCTATATTTGTTAATAGAAGCTGGAAACTTTAATTTTAGAATCTGTTAAAAAAGCCTGTTTCATTGCTTTGGGTAGATTTTAGACAGATCTTCCTCCATTATTTCTTTAGTCATTAATTTGTTTCATTTCTTGCTTTAAAGAGAGAGACGTTTTGATGCAAAGACTTTCTGGCAGTTTAACTGCTTTTCTTATCTTAATTTTTAGCAAACAGAGAAGTTATCAGTAAGAAACAGCTGGTAGTACAACTGTCACATGATTGGATTCTTTGACTTGATGTAATTAAAAACATACTTTGTTTATATGTTAAAAAAAAAAGTGTTCTTTGGTCACTTTTCACATTTTTCCAGAGCCAGAGTGTGTTTTTAATAGTGGTCTTGATCAATGTAGTTCTAAACGCTTTATGACACCCATGCATTTATGTAGAAGTACCATTAAGTTAGTTTCCAAAGGTCTATTGGCTGTAAAATTAGCCTCCTGCAGTTGTTGAACTCAAAGTTCTCATAAATACTCTTAGTACAATTTAGACACATCGTCAATGTTGAGTTCAAAAATGATAACTAAGTTTTTTCCTGGATTCCTTTCCCTCTTTTAGGTGATTTTGAGAACTTTTCCACTGTTTATAGGTGTTTAGCCCTGAAACTTGTTTAAATAACTGTTCTCTTTTTTGTAATGACCACGTAAAACACCATCAATCCGCTATTTAGGTGGGGAGTCCCGTTTTGAATGTAAATATAATATATATGGTGTGTATTGTATCAGAAAGTATCAGTAAGTATTTATTACTGTGCTTAGTTGGCCAACCAACTGCTCTAATCCAACCCCCATATCTATGTTATATGCCACAAAGATGTGCAACACCAGACTGAACAGAGCTCACAAGCTAACAGCCTTCTGAACTCAGCAAACCGTCTCCATAGCTCAATCTTGGAAAGTTCAGTTTAGGCAACTGGAAGTGAAGTTTTCTAGAAGACGTTTCACTTCTTATCCAAGAGGCTTTTTCAGTTCTAAGAGATGCTGGAGAGAAACAGAGATAAATATACTGTAGGTGTGTCACTCACACTTTAAAGAGGTCTGTGACCCAAAACCACTCTGACGAGGGAGTTAATGACCCACCAGAACCCCCCTAATGACCATCAACTCTCCCCAGGTGACCTCTATTGACCATTATGTTGGAGGGATCAGACTCACCTTTTGTTTCTTTTCTTCGCCTCCCCTAATTAATTGGTCACACCTGCAGTATATTTACCTCAGTGCTCTGCAGCTTCAGTTAGAACTGAAGAAGCCTCTCGGATGAGAGGCGAAACGTCTTCTAGAAAACTTCACATCCAGTTCCCTAAACTGAAATTTCAAAGCTTGTCCATGACCTTGATGACTGAGAACCTTCACAGATATGTCTCCACAGCTCCACAGCTGCTTCTTGTCAAGCCGAATGGGCTTCAAAAAATATTGAGTGCTCATAATGTTCAATACGTGGAAATACTTACGTTCTACTAGACTGACATTTCTGCATCATAATTCTTGTTTGTATATTTATCAATCATCTTTTGCCACTTATCCATCAGGGTCACAGGTAGCTGGTGCCAATCTCTGGAAGTAGGTCACCAGTCCATCACAGGACAAGATATAGACATACAACCATGTACACACTCCTAAGGGCAATTTAGAGATGTTTAAGAGTCATGTTTTGGGACTGTGGGAGGAAGCTGGAGAGAACATGGAGAACATGCAAACTCTGCAGATAGACAGGCAGCAGGGAATCAAACCCAGGACCTTCTTGCTGCAAGGAAACTGCAATAAACTGCATCACCGTGCAGCCCTGTGTTGTATATATAACACTACTAATTTTAACTTATTAGATATACTTTTAGAGAAAATGAGGATGGTTTAAAACTTTTGCAAATCAAAAGAGACTTTATTAGTTGTAATATTTCTTTTGGCATTTTGACTGTGAAACAAGCAGCTGCAATTTAAAATACAGATAATGTTAACCACATAGTTCCCTCTATTAATATGTTCTCTTGTTATCACATTCATTCTGCTTTAGTATTTTTTATACAGTTTCCTTTTCATGTTTTCTCATATAATAGTTTTTTTTCCTTCCAAACAGACCAAAATGAAAGTAGCAGCTTTCAATGTCAGGAACTTGGGACGTCAGAAAGTCACAGACAAAATGGTTTCCCAGTACCTCACTGAGGTAAAGGTTATTTATTTTAATTTGATAGTGAGATACTTATAAAAAGCTAGAGGAAGCAATGTATATTGTTTAACTGGGTTCTGTTTCTCTCAGATTATCTCCAAATACAGCGTGATTGTGATACTGGAAGTGGTAGATAAAAGCGGCAAAGCCATGGAGATGTTACTTAAAAAACTCAATTGTACCTCGTAAGTGTAAAGTACGACTAGAGCTAATCAAATCATTCTTAATAATCTTGATAGCAATCATGGTGTGATTTGCCTCCCATGTATTTGGAGTTAGTATTTTAACAGAAGTGTCAGCATAGCTGCAAGCTTTATATTGAAAGGAGATTAGAGGTAAATGTTGCTAATATAACATCAAGGGAAGTATTTTGGTTTGTAAAAACAGAGACTCACACAAATTTGATGCATTAATCGAATGTGTTTTTGCTTTGCATCTTTTCCACCAGTGATCATGTCTATGAAATGATCCGCAGCTCCAGTCTGGGCAGAAACACCTACAAGGAGCAGTTTGTTTGTTTCTACAGGTGGGGAAAGGTTTACTGCAAATAGTGCAATAACTAAAAGTTATTTAAGTCTATAATAAACTAACGTGTGACACTGAGTTGTATCAAACAGTGAAAGATGTATGAAACCCTTTGTGGCAACTGAAGAACTTAGAAATTGAATCTAACAACAGCAGCACAGAACAATGCTTTTTCTGAAGTGAAGATCATTTGTCATTATTGTTCATATAATGAAGGGGCAGCTTGAATCTGCATGGAGTTTCACCATCCCTACCTGCATAACTCTGAAAACGCCAGTAAAGTTATCACTTGATGCACCTGTACTTTGAAATGATAAACTTGTTTAAGATGATAAGGGAACAACCAACCAAAGGGGTCGTCCAAAAACAACTTTTTTAGTCGATGGAACGGAAACGGAGAACGTTGTTCAAACAAACACAACAAAATTTGATAATATCAGGTTGAAAAAACATCCACTTGTACAGATAAATCTTAATTTTGCTACACATTTAGATAGAAGGGTCAACATGTAAAGTAAACAACATGCTGCCTTGTATCGATGTTGGCTGGTTGTTGTGATGTAATGTTCTTCGTACAACATAAACTACCATTATTTTTTCATTGTGTTGCAGATCAGATGAGGTTAAGCTTACAGCTCAGTATCAGTATGAAGATAATCAGGTTGGTGATGAAGATGCTTTTGCCAGAGAGCCCTTCATCCTGCGCTTCCGCTGTCCTTCCACAGGTTGGTGCTGTTTCATGTTAAAAAAACTTCAGTTCAAACCACACAACCTTTAAATATCCAATTAGTCAAACAATTATTTAGCAATTTTGTCCATAACTATCATATGGGAAGTCTGATGGCTTAAATAGAAATAAAATTACATTTAGAAAGTTATCATTGGACACACAGGCATCAGCTTTTCTTTCTTTTATATGTTCTTTAAAAGATACGTTCTTAGGATGAAGATGGTGTGTTTGTGGTTTTAATACCAAAATAAAAGCTATTGAAAATTATAATTTCATTTTAAAGTTTTAAAGTGTTTTGCATCCAAAACTTGCAGATGCTATGTCAATATATAAGAAAAAGCCCCTCTAGCATTATTAAAATAGACTCCCAGCACTGTTTCAATGCAGTCAAAAGGCTCTGCATTATCTTTATTAGTCTACAATATTTGATTTATTCAAATATCTAAGAGATGTGCAGAAAATGTTCTTGTATGGTTTACTTCCTGAAAGTCCTGTTCGTACATTGATGTACAAATGTGCACCACAGAGCTCAGTTAAATATTACTCCAGGGTTAATATTTATATACCGCTCTGTTTACAGCAGGGTGACAGGAAAAAACATTTAAAGGGATTTTTTTTCATTTCCCAAGTGTGCATAAATATAGTAAACGAGTTTAAGGAGAGTTTTGTCTGAACAGACTTTTTTCCTACTTCCATTGTATAAAATTTACATTTATCTCTCTGTCCATTCATACAACAACCCATTGCATTTTTTGATAAGTAAATATCTTACAGCCCATGCAGACATACATGCTATAATATGGGAACATGTTTTTTACTTTTCATAAAAGGGGACTGAGCTAATATGTTGAGAAACTAAAAGGTTTTTTGACATTACATCTGTAAAGAACACAGGGATAGTGCCTTGGATTTTTAAGAACTCTAAAAAATTAGTTACTGCTCACATCTATGGTATGTTTTGTTGTTGTTTTTGTTTGTTTGTTTGTGTATTTTTGCCTTTATTATTGCTTTTTATGTCCACTTTCAGTTGTTAAAGACCTGGTCTTGATACCGGTCCATACCAAGCCAGAGGACTCGCTGAAGGAACTTGATGAGCTGTATGATGTGGTAAAAGCAGTCAGAAGGAAGTGGAAAACAGATGTAAGTTATTAGATTTCTTATTTTTAAACGTATAAACCCAAATCTGAAGATAAAATGCAAGGTTTCATTGAGTTCTTTAAATTGAGAAGCTTATTAATATAGCTTTCTGAACAACTAATTTCAACCATGTGCTTTCAGTGTAACTCAGAGGCAAGTCACTGCCTTGTTTAAAATTTGTAAGCAATAAAAGGTGCTGAATGATGTGATGTGGTAACACCTGCTAGTTAAAACAATGAGTAGTTGGCTCTTACTTGATGTGTTTTAATTTTAAAGCCATTGTTAAACTACCCAGAGATAGTAAGACACAACTTTGTTCCGATTTTATACTAATGTGTGGTGTTGATTCGCACTCTATGTCTCTTGCAGAACATTATGATACTAGGAGACTTCAATGCAGATGGTCGATATCTTTCTAAGAAAAAGAAGGAAACGATCCGAATCTCCTCTGATCCTTTCTTTTGGTTGATAGATGATGATGTTGACACAACGACCAGTAATTATAACGACCACACCTATGACAGGTGAGACCCATGTGAGGGGCATGTTTTAAAAGTAGATTTATCTTTTCTATTAAGGAGCTTTTCTCTTGTATTTATATATACAGATATAATTAAAATAACAGACTGCTACTTTTCACTTTATGGTGTTAATAACTCAGGACAAAATAATAATGTTTTGAAGTTAGATGAATGAATTAAAAATGTTACAATTCATTACATCAATCCATCTACCTGTCGTCCAAACATGCATTTCTCTATGAGCATGTTTTTACTCTATATGGTTAATAGTGACAGTTACCAACAGTTACTGAGAAATCTTGGTGCTGACAAGTAAAGTTTCTGATCTGCTCTGAACAGAGGATGTTGTTTTACAAGACTTGTTATTTAATCATCAATAAAAGTTGTGATCTTGAAAGAGTATATCTTTAAATTTAAGTATAAAAAAAGGTTTTGTTCTTTATGACACAACTTTTAGACTCTAATAACATGCTTTTAATCCGTCATTTTTTTCTTGCTTTGAATGAATCAAGTTTCTAAGAGAACTGATTTGCTTTGAATGTTTTGCTTCTTAGTATTACTTAAATCAGACAACATAAGTAGCGTTGAATAATATTACATGTAAATCACTATGCTGATTTGTTTGAAACCACATCGCTAAAATGCATTGAGATGAATTTTCTGCAAACAGGATTGTGGTGTATGGAGAAAAAATGCTGGATGCCATCCTTCCTGACTCCGCCAAATCCTTTAACTTCCAGGAAGAGTTTGGGCTGACTGATGAAGAGGTGATTATTATTATCATCAAATAGAAAAAGCTGTTCAAGTTGTGCATCAGAAAAAAAAAATGTTTAAACTATTTGGCAATTTTAGAGACAGAATAAAATGGATTATGCATAATTTTACTTTTTTACTCTTCAAGGCTGAAAGCATCAGTGATCATTATCCTGTGGAGGTGGAGCTTGAGACTGTCCAAAAAGCAGCAAAGCAGAGGAAGAAAACCCCCACTAAGGGAAAAACTCCACAGAAAGGTATCCTTTACCTTATTGATCACTATGATTTATTTTATCATAAACTGGTCAGAATTTCTTGTAATATCATTTGATGAGTTCATATAGATTAATGTCTCCATTATCTGGATCAAACTGATGTGGAATTAAGTGTCATAAACTCATCTAATTTCAATTCAAAAGATGTTACTTATTTCCAAGGATTTAAAGGAGGCATATAGAGCATACATACAAGATAAATGCAAGATAA
>JAUZNJ010027073.1:0-16639 GCA_034780135.1 Jordanella pulchra | reverse complement strand
ATAAAAATTACAGTCTTCTACATGCTTTGCAAGTGGGAAAACCTGAAAAATCAACAGTGTATCAAATACTTGCTCTCCTCACTATAAGTGATCAAACAGTAATAAAATCAGAATTTGAAAGAAACGGCAAATGTTTTTTAAAAATAAACACTGCAAGACAGCAAGAGAATCTCTTTGAAACTTTGGATGAAGCCTCAGACTGTACAGACAAATGCTGAATTTCACCGTATTGCTACTTCTGCATTATGTTTTTTCTCGATGTAGCATTATACACATCATAACACCAATAAACTGAATGGAAAATTAGAAGTATATTTTTTTATGATGTCCAACTATACAACAAAAATAGCCCTAATGTAAAAGCTTTATAAAGCTGCATAAATCAATTCCACATACAGTAGGTACAATGAGGAGAGGGCGTATCTGAAACAGGAGTCATTGTTTTTGTTATTACTGGATCAGGATTATTTCCTTCTTTAATTATGTACGCACTTTATGAAACAGCAGACACTTAATGTAAATAACCTGAATATATAAGATTACAGCATAACATATTCATAAAGCGGATCTCCATATAGATATAATGTAAATAAGCTGGAAGTAATTCTACTCTTTATGTACATCGGGTCTATAAATGGAGCACTTCCTCAATGTCTGCGTAAAGCGCCTTCTTGAAAGGTATGTATGTAGGTGAAAAAAAAACAAAAATCGTCACCATGTTTCAGCCATATCTATAAACAGATCAAAACGTGCAGGTGTCACCTGCATTAAGAGGTTGAACCAGTTGTTGTAAGTGTTGATGGCTGTAGGCATAAAGGATTGTTAAAAAGTCATTCAATAGATGTCAAATTAGACAGCACTGTGACAAAAGTTACACTAAACACTAACCGTGGACTGGAATATTAATCTAGATACCAGAAATGCATTGTTAACTGTAAAAAAAATATGTATACATACAAACATGCATACATGTACTGTATGTGTAAATACCGATCACCTAGAGGACCAATCACAGCTGATACAGACTAGCTGTTAATTTTTTAGTACACGGTAAGTATACATGCTGGCTATTTGATCTGGCAAAATTGAATCATAAAATCATCTAATTTAGCCAAAAATATGATAAAAAAAGCTTGCAAAATGCAGCAAGTATTGAGTCAAAATGATGTATTAAAAACCTGAAAACAGCTTTAATGTAAGAGATTGAAAACAGTTATACATATATAACTGTTTTCATATCTAAAAATTACAAAACTGCTAATGTAAAAATAATGTCAAGACAAAAAAATGAAATATTTGAAGTCAAATGCAGGTTGCATTTGAATAAATAATTATAAGTTACTAAATCAAAACTGCCTGAGAGCCTGGCTGATTGTTTTGAGGAAGTGCAAACTCTGCTCTGACGTTTTGGTGACGCTAAAAACACTTCTTTACTCTGATCTTTTTTTCAGACAAAGGGAAGATGTGGAGGTGCTTGAGTTTTATTTTGTTTTTTTTTTCCACAGAGTATCTGCATCATGTAAGGATAAAGGGAACATATAAGGATATGTAAAGAGATTTTTTATATTAAGATGCATCCTGCAGCTTTAAGGAGACGTTCGCTGTGACCATCGAAATATTTATGCCCCATTAGGGGAGTCGGTGGAACCCAAAGTCTTTCATTGCTGATCCTTTACCCAATTATTAAATCATTTTTAGGCTATTTTTATTTTTTTCTGGCCATCATGCTCACAGAGGAGAGTGCGATTTTATGCTGCTTTACCTGCGGTCTCTTTCTGCTGCATTGTGCCTCGATAACTCGTCACACTCCGTTGTCATGTTGTATCTGTTGTAATGATGCACTTTGACGTGTTTCCCCTCCAAGAATCTTTCCATTTCTAGACGCAAACTTCACAATATTCTCAAAGTACAAATGTTCCACATGACAGTGCTAAAGACGCTGCAGGCAGAGAGCCTGCCAAGGTTTTGTGATTGGTAACAAAAGTATGTGATGGGTGATAAACGATTTTATACATTTCAGGGAAAGTTGGACAATTATGATTGGTGGGCAATCGATCAGCACACCGCTGATATATACTGATAGCAAATTATTGTCCAACCACAATTCTAAGTGTCATAATTCAAAGTTTTGGTCCGAGTTCCTCGCATTTTTCAGGGTAAGGTTATTTAAAGATTAACTCCTCTTAAATATTTTTCAAGCAAAGACAATATAAATTTGTCGAATTCTCACTGTAAAACAAACTACAGCTAGCAACAGTTTAATCAACGCAAATTTACAACTCTTAAAAAAAGGCTAAACTGCTAATACGTTAAGCCATTATAATGTCAACCAATAAGACAGAGTAGTAATTAGTTTTTCTTTATCCTCTCACCTGGGGAATAACAATGTCGGCCAAAGCTCGAGACAGCCTGAACAGCTCCTGTGTATCCTGAAGGCCTAGTGAAGCGTTGTGTATGACATCATACTTCACGCAGTCGTAAATATCAGGGATTTTACTGATATCGTAGCGGCCGTTCTTCATGCGGAAATCTTTCTCCAGTTTGGACCAGCGCTGCAGCATCAGCTCCAGGGACTCACTGTGGTACAGCTGCAGGTCTGGGAGGAGCGAGAATGTCCGATTTAATGAATGAATGACAACCGAGGAGAACTCGACATAAAAAATAAGGTTTTCTGTTCAGTTTTATACCAGCAGATTTTGGGTCTTCCATTCTTGTCCGGATCTGTGAGGTCAGACTCTGAATGAGGGCGTAGACCTCGTCACACGTGGCTACCGGGTTCTTCACCATTTTCATTGAATTAACCAATGAAGCACCACAGGTTGGAGCCAACTGCCATCGAGAAACCAATACAGAGATACAAGTTAAAAATAAAAAGTGCTTCACACTATTTAAAGGTTGTATGTAAACATTACAGATTTTCTGGAGTTTTCTGGGAAAAATATTGTAAAAAATTAAACGTATAATGAAAATAGGGAATGACTGAGCCACAGAGATAAAGAAGACAAGTGAGGGAGGAACAAAGGACACAAGAAGGGAAGGGAAAATAAAAGATATGAAAGCAGAGACAAGAGACTAAAGAAATTAAGGAAGGATAAAAGTAAAGGAGGAAGATTTAGTAGAACATATGAGGGCGAGGAAGGAGACATGAGAGGTAGAAACGGGACATTAAAAAAAGATCAAAATGACATTTTATACACATAAAAAATGAAACAAGCAATTATTTATGTAGTTAAATGTAAAAATTCTTCAAGCATGAACCTTCTCATCCTTTGTACAATTCTTTGGGACCATGGTAAGCAGCTGGCTAATTACCCGATCATAGTCTTCCTCATTGAACTCTCTGTCCCTCTGCATGATTTCGTGG
This sequence comes from Jordanella pulchra, assembly GCA_034780135.1. Classification (NCBI taxonomy): domain Eukaryota; kingdom Metazoa; phylum Chordata; class Actinopteri; order Cyprinodontiformes; family Cyprinodontidae; genus Jordanella; species Jordanella pulchra. The sequence continues at coordinate 13,275 of JAUZNJ010027073.1, read as the reverse complement.
AGCCGGGCTTTGACACGATGCTGGCAGCTGCTCAGCGAGTCGCTGTCGCTATCCAGCAGACCGTTCATATTGGCGCTCTTCACCATCTGTACCAGGATAGGGGTCAGCTCCCCTTCCAGAGCAAGTAAGCCCTGCTCAAACATAAACACAAACACATCCGTTTTATTTCTGTAGTAGGAAACATTAGCCTTGAGAATGTTTTTATGGGCGCTTGCATTTTAAAAGAAACAACACCAGTTGATGTTAGCTTGTAATTCAGAGGTGGGATTTTTTTCAGAACCCGTAGGAGTTAAACTTATTGCAGGTTGCTTAAAGCACAGTTTGTTTTCTTATCTCCAATACAGTATTCTGTATGCAACCATGAAACCCCATAATTAGACCACAAAGTATGTTAGAATTGGGAGCAATGATATAATGAAGCATATTAACATACCAAGATAGATTAAAGAAACGGATTTTCTATCATATTTTCCCTGTAGTTTTGTTTGAATATTCAGGTTTTTTTAACTGTTTTGAACTTTTCTTCCATGCAATTAGATGCTTATTATTGGTTTAATTTAATTTGTTATTTTACAGTTTTGTTTATACTTCAGCCTCAACTATAGTAACAGATGATACCTTTGCAAATGCAGCAGCCGTCATTTGCACTCTGCCTTCATCTGACGCGTAGATCTTCAGGTCGTGTCTGTAAGTGCTATGTAACCGTAGTAACCCGCACCCCGGAAATCCAGCGTAGTCTCCTACATCAACACATGTGAAACAGTGACAGTGAAAGAAATAAAACACAGGAGCTACAGCATTTCCTTTGCAAGCATCTCCCCTACATCATGAGTATTTTCCACATTTTGTCCTTCAGGTATATTTTATCAACATATAATAGACCAACATATAATAGATAATGATGGGAAGGAAAGAAATTTCCCTTTTATTCCTTCTGACTAAAAATCTTTATAGTGTAGCATGCATTACTATAACCCTAAATGAACTACCTTTAGAAGGTGACTACTTTCTAAACTTCGTCCAAGCCCGCTTGAGTTTTAACAGCTCTATAAATCTCGGTGGGGCAAGCACAAATGTAATTGTTAAAATAACATTCGCAAATATTCATAGTGCTGACTAAACATCCTCAAACACACAGCTTTCTCATGTATATCTCCAACTAAGGAGGTAAAAGGGTTTAAAAACTCAATTTCTGTGGCTGCTAAACACATTTAAATTTAGTGTGATGGGCTGATTTCAGTGTGGTTTTGAGAAGTTTATGCCGAAATGCACTGGAAAGAATCCTGTTCTACACAATACATGGGACTTTAAATTCTTCCGTCACATAAAACACAGAAATTTGTGGTTTTGATGTGATGGAATGTACAGAGTTTCGATTTCCATGTATTGTGTAGGAACACAATTTATTCTTTGATTTACTATATAAATCGAAATGAATTACTGCTGACTTTAGAAACACAAGCAGCAAAGATGAAAAGAAAAGAACCTATTTAGTCCCTACATCTTAAATATGTCTCCTCATACTAATACATTTCCAAACTAATCTAAACTGGCTGTCTCAGAGAGAGAGAGTTACAGGGTGGTGAAAAACCCAAAAGCAAAAAGCAAGAAAACAGTTCATCTACAAAAGAAACATTTTTTTTCTCTGTGTAATATCCTACTGAATAACCAGCCTGTGCCTGCCTTGTTCCCTCTCTGCACACCTCTCGTTTCGACCAGATATGAAACCGTTGCTGCTCACTCTAGGTCTGATTGTTGTGGTTTGACCTCAACTCTAAATTACCAGTTTGATATCCACACTTTATACTCCCACTAGGATACTCAGAGTAATTACTTTTCCACCAGGACTAAACAGCAGTTTTCCTCTTACCCTGTCCTCCAGGATACATGCAACGAAAGGCTCTCCCCAGCTCCTCAGCTTGCACTCTGCCAGCAGGAGTCAGCTCCCCTCCCCACTTCAGCACCAGCAGCAGAGATGGACCTTCCTTACGTGTGTCTTGAACAGACAGAAGAGAAAAAATAAATAAATCAAAGTTAGAATAAACATGACGTTCTAACAAATTACCTTAAAAAAAACGTAGTTAAATAAAATATCCCAACCTTCCTCTTCGCTTGATGTCTTCGGCTGCCCATGGGGCAGGTAGGTCAGCTGCACTTTTCTGTTGATCCCAGAAAAGTGACCATACCTTATATGCCAGAAAAGGAAAGAAAAAGAAATAAAACTACATCCAATGTTTTATAAACAAACACAGTGGTACAATCTGTCTTCATTCATGCAACATAACTACGTTTAATCTCTCAAATCAAAAATCTCTGCTTCCTTGTTGTATAGGTGCCGTTTTAAGTTAGTTGTTCCTAAATCTGACACCATCATATTTGAAAGACATGTTTCCTTGGTGTAGCTGTAGTCAAAGAAAATGTTGTTTGTACAAACAAATGACCTTTTTTCAAACATACAGCAAATTATGTAACACATTAGTCATGGGGTGATAAATTAGGTTATTTCTGTTCTTGGCAAAAACTTAAATTAAATAAAAATAGTAAAACTAAATCAGTCCAATAAAAACAATTTGAAGGATAGAAATGCAGAAATATCCTTGTACAGTACAATTACTCTGTACCTTCTGCTAGTTCTCTACTTGTTTGGGACTCCTGTTGCAAGAATTACTGCACTGATAGGTGGCATGGAGGCAGCAGGCCTGTTGTTATGGTGAGGTATAATTAAAGCCCAGGCTGCCAAATTAAAGTTCTTTAGCTTCCTTAATTGTTGCATCTCATGTCTGTTTTGAATGAAATCAAAGTCCACAGTTTATTTTGACTTGAAATAGGACGTCGGAGCCTGTTCTTTTTTCTAATGCACCTGATTTGTGCGCCTTAAAGATATGTTTTCCTTTCACTCGACTTTCCATTAATGTGCTTCAATACAGCAATTTGGGAACAGCATTATGTGTTTCAGAAAAGCATTTATCTAAGAAACATAGAGCCTGTCAGGCATATAGATGTGAACAATCTGTTACTGAACACAATACAGCCTTATCAGAGGAAAAGTGACTCTGGAAAAACTGATTAATTTTTAATCACAGCAGAAGGCCAAATGCTTTTAATGAATCACAGCTATGATCTCATAGGTCTGCTTCCAGTCTTTTCTTGGCAAACGTTTCTTTTATAAACAATCTAAGATCTGAGTTACAAGCTTTTATGGAAGTTGAAGGAGAAACAGAACATAAACGCCAAACTCCAACAGTTTGACCTTAAAAAGAGAATTTATCATTGGCTGTTGCTGAGCTGGTACTTGTAAAGACTTAATAAGAGTTTTACGGTTTGGCGGCTTTCTAAAGAAAGGAGGTTAATAACCAGACTTGTTTCACCTACATTTCTAAAACCGTCTTTAGCTGCTCCAATTTGCATTTTTTCTCTTCAATCTCACAGTCATTGTGTTGACCCAGTTCTATCAACAGCATCCGGGTGATGTCCAGCACCTCCTGAGGATCACAGTAAAACACTGTCAGAAGATCTGCCAGCGCAGCTTCTTCAGTATTGATTTAAGCATGTCAGAATGTATCATTTTACCTGCAGCTGTTTGGGCTTTTTCAGTTTTAACTTCCCGGTTTTGTACCCTTCGTATTTTTCAAATAGATCAAAGAACCTGTGTATAAACAGGAAAACAGTAGAGAGAATTTAATAAGGGTGTTTAGTGAACGGGCAGAGGGCTGCAGAAAGAAAACTCACATGGGGTTGCGAACTTCCATCTTCATCTTCTGTTTGGGAGTTCTGTCTCCATGACGGATGACAGCAATGACACAGCGCAGCTCCATCCTGACAAGTTTGAAAGAAAATTAATCAATACGTCCTAAATGGTAATTGGCTTTATAAACAGTTGATAACAAAGTAACAGCTTACATGGTCCCTGAAGTGGTGGGAACAATCGGAATGTCCTCTGCCTCTGTTGGGATTGACCAAGGAATCTGGAACTGGGGGGCCAGCTCTCGCATTATAATGTTTCTGAAAGGTTTCATAAACAAATGAAGAAAATAAATTATTAAGTGGACCTTAAGAAACAGTAACTGATGCAGGTAAAAAAGTGGAGCTGGTACCCGAGGATCTTGGCACAGTCGTCGTAGTATTTCATTGAGTTCTTGACGAAGCTGAAACCGTTTACGTCACAAACGTAAGAGTGTCCGTTGGCTCGGAGAAGGTCGAAGCCACACACAGTTTGCTGTGGTAAACCAACATGAGAAAACATTTAAACCACGGATATGACAGAGTAAACATCTCCTATAAAAAAAAAAAAAACCCTCCATACCTTGAACGCCAAGCAGACTTTTCGGGCCACCAGTTTCTCCATGGCAGAGAGCATGACAGGATAACGGACCTCCTTTCCCTCGCTGTCTCTCTCCACCTTCCCGTCCAGAGCAGGAGACTTGCGGGCCTCAGCATGAGCGTAGTCTGGCCCAACGGTGTATACCTGATGTTCAAAAGATACCCAAGCACCAGCAGCTGATTTCAGTGCCTCAGGTAAACTTACAGTAGTTCAACAAAATTAATTAAAATCAGAATATAAACATTAAAGGGAGAGTTTTATCTAAGAAGGTGCGTTGTGTTTGGAGTTTCAGAGTAACTCATTTCTTACTGTCAGGGGATAAGTCTTTTAGCCTCTGAAGGTAACAAATGACCTGCTCAAGAGTTTTATATTAATAGAAATCCACAAATACCTCAGAATCACTTCAATAGTGCTTCCTGTGAACTATCTTAAATTTGGCATGTTCTTCAGGTACTCTGGCTCCCTTTCACAGTCCAAAAACTTGACTGCTACATTAATTGTCCTTAGGTGTGAGTGTGTGCATGATTGTGTGTCTCTGTGTTACCCTGAACACTAGGGCAAAAAATAAGTTAAAAAATAAAAAATTTCAAGAGTGGTATAATTATCGCCGGTTAAAAAAACAAAAACAAAAAACAAGAAACGTATATCTTTAAAATCAACAAACCAATAAAACTTGTATGCCAACAATGAGTGCAGAGTTCTGACCTCACCATTGGGAGCCTGGTTTTTCACACAGGTTGTGGCCCATTACTGATGACCTTAAATGTGAACAACGCACTGCAGAACCAGTCTCTGCTGTCGTCTGCTATCCTGCAGACAGCTTCTTTGGACTGGCTGCATTTCTATTCATTTTAAGACTATTTATGTTTGTTTTTAAATGATTAAATGGATTAGCAGTCACTGTGTAACAAAATCTCATGGTACGAGTGCGAATAATCAGCGTTTACATTAAACAAAGACATAAAAGGTGAGACTTAAACACTGAGCTTAGGACTTTAGAAGAACGATAAAACCATGAACTAGTTCTCTAAGGTATCTCAATGGATTTTAGTGTTTCATTACCTTAACATCAGTGCCATCAGTCGGCATGAACTCTTCATAGATGTAAGAGCCCGTCTTCCTCACACTGCTCTCTGGAGAGTATACACTGCTCCGGCTCCCAATCTGCACAAAACAAAGGTTAACTTCAGTCACTCTTTTGTTCACCTCATTTCACACAATGAAATGTTTTATGACCCCAGAAACTGATTAAACTGCTGCATTCACATATAAAAACCCGCATTCAGTTGTAAAAGCAAAAGGTGACCCAGGCAAAGGTAAAAGGTCAAGGGAAAGTCTAAAGTAGGCTCTTATTTTGAATTTTACAAAATAATTTCTTAGATAATTGTCATTCTGACAATAGATTATGTGGAAATAAAGTAAAGATGTAACAGAAAACAAGGAAGCTAAGAACCCTGCTGCCCATCCTTTCGTAGGTCCTTGAAAAGAGCGAGAAACCATCAACACAAAGAAACAAACATCAATGTATTTATCTTTTGCATCTATATTTATAACATCTATAATGTTTTTGACAACAATATTAAGCCCAAACCCCCAGAATACAGAGTGCTGGTTATCTATATTCTGAACTTCCCTCCCATCTCCTTGTTTTTACTTTGGAGTTATGCATGACTTCAAAGTACAATTATTGCAAAAAGTGATCTGAACTTAAAACGTCACTCTGTGTTTCTTATAATAAAGAGACAAAATGTTGATTTTAAATAACAAGAGACTAGTCTAGTTATTGAAACCTTTTGGATGCTAATGGGGCCTGGTTTACTGTTAGAACCTGATTGGCAGTTTTTTTGTATGATAAATCTCTGTGTGGTTTCTTGTTTAAATGTTTCACTCCAAATTAGTTAAAAAAAAAACCTGATGATTTTTTTAATCTGACAGAAGCAATTTAATTCAATAAAATATATATTGCCACATGCAAGAACTGCCTAATTTAAGCTAGCTAGCACAGAAAGTTTTATTCCAAAAAAGGTTTTCTTTAATCTGTCTGTATGAAAACCTCCATTAAAGGTTAAAGTATTGAGAGAGTTTTCATCAGAGGTTTGGGGATTTTTTTCCATGTGACAATGGGTTCCTCTTTGATGCAGATTTATCCAGATTCATTCTCTAAAGTATTTACTTTGTTTAGAAATAAAGCAATAAAACATGTTTTTTTTTTAAACTAACGGCGCCACCTATAGATGGCTGATGTTGATTCACTGTATCCAAGAGGCAACGGATGAAGTCAGGAACAGACTTGGGGAAGAAGAGTAATAACAGACCAATTATAATATGGTTGCTTGCTTCCCTGCCTGCAGGGAAATGCTACCTGCTACACTGCATTTACAGAATTGGACAATTTATAATCCAAGTTGTGTTTTGTTCCTCTATTAAGAAAAACTTTGGGAACCTATGCGTTACAGTAATCACACCTGTAACACTACGAAAGATGTTATACTTACTAAACACAGGAACTGAAAGTTAGCAATAGCCATGACATCTTAACCCTTTAAGGGGCTTAGAGATTTGCTGCCTTAACTTTAGCAGCAATAATCTGAATTAAAAAAAAAAACAAAAAAAAAACAAGCCATGAATGCAGAGGTCAGGACCTTTCTGAAGAGTCTCTGGCTGCCTCCACCTGCAGATGTTGGGTAATAGATGTAGACGTTGTGGTCCTCAGCACAAACAGGCTTCTCCACAAACGGCTTCTGGAAGATTTCCCCATTGACCTCCACATGGTCCTCTCCTTCAACCAGGTTACACTCTGAGACAAACACACAGCAAATGTTACAGTTTAGTCAGGTTGCACCCTGTCATTACCCACCAACAGCATAGAAAGATGAATCTTGACCCTGCAGTGTTTACTCTTGAGGCCCGTGCTTTTTCTAAATCGTGTGACGTTTGTTGAGCCTTTTAAAAACAGTCATGAAGGACATGTAAAACATCCGATTGCTCTTCCCTCAGGGGAACATCTTTGTGCCTCGGAGTAAAAACAGGATCAGAGTGCCAGAACTTTTATATCGCAAAACTTAATGAGGGAAACTCGCCCCTACAGAACATTCAATGCTATATTTATCTCACAGCTGACATAAAACCAGTTGATTAAGTGATACTCTGTGTAGCCCAATAAAATTATACATTAAGTGCAGCACATTTCGAACATGAATAAGGGACAGACCATCTGGTTTATCTGGGTCACGGTTCAACACAGCATAGCGAGGCAGTTCAATCCCCTCCTCCTGCAGGATACGGTACACTTCTCGTCTGCAAAAAAATAAAAATAATAATAATAAAATACCAAGAACAAATAAACCATGACTTGCAGATTGGATTGAATCTGAAAACAGATATTTTCTGTAAAAAAGAGGCACCTGTCCTGAATGTAGTACTGCATGTTCAGGTCATTGATGTGTAGAGGGTTTCTCAGTTTGGCATAGCTCACTGCCTTATCCAGAGGGAATCCTGGAAAACAAATGCATCCAGAGAAGGAAATCAAAATAATACATTTCAAACTCGTATTGCATAATATTAAACTAATATTCTGGACTTCAATGGAAAACAAATAATAAGCCACTGTGATTGAGAACTTGGAACTTGTGGACTAATTTCACTTGTGAGTATGGAACTTGTGATCGTTCCATAAAAAGCACACCGTGCATGTTGTCGCTCTGGGACAGGGGGTGTTGTACCTTTGGAGTGGAAGGAGATGAGGCAGTCACACAGAGGCCATTTGTCCACTGGCTCGTTGAGGATGACATCCTCAGGAAAGATGACTACAGTGATGTACTCAAACCTGCACAGCCTCTCCAGAATCTGGGTCATTGGCTTGGACTTGGACTTCTTCATCATGCAACAGATTCCCACCACGATCTGTTGCTCTGGGGGCTGAACAAAAGCAACGAGATTAAACAGATCAGTTTAACAGATGACCAAGGAAACAACCACAATTATTATAGTAGTAGTAGGGTAGATGGAATCTAGTTTTCTGGACAATCACCTTTCTTTAAATGCCTGACCTGCCTTTTTCAATATTCTTTAATAAATGACACTGCCAGGTGTTATGAGATCACAATACAGCTTAAATGTTTAAATATTATTTTGTTTAAAACTAAAACCCATGTTTTACCTTCATATCTAGTAGTGCTATATAATATATATGAAAAGCTTAGAAGAGTGTTGGCAGTGGTTGTCTTGACAACCTTTGGAAGGTCAATAAGATTTAATGTCAATAAGACACCTTAGACCAAAGGTCTGGGGACTAATGCATGTTAACTTTTTGCAATAAATAAAAAGAGAAAAAAAAAAGAAAACTAATATTTGATCATGTAGCACAAAGAATCTGTCTGGTTGTCAGTAAAGATTTAGGAACTTAAACTATTGTGGGTAAAATGTAACCTCAAATGTTAAATTTGCTTTATGTTAAGTATTAAATGAAATTAGATGTGTTGTAGTAGTTGTCTGCATGGATGTTTTATAGCATAAATTCTACAGCCAAATGATAAAATAAAAGATTTCTGAACTTGTTTACACTTTTTTTTCTTTTTTTCCAGCTTGGCCATGAGAGACCAAAATTGAAGTTCAACAGTTTTGGAAATATTTTTTCCTGTTTATCATTTAGCTAACATTTAAATACAAAGAAAAAACGAAGCACCAGAACACGTATGCATAGTTATTGTAGGGTCACAAGCCGATCGTTAATAATGAATGATAGGTTCTTCTGCTTCCAGTCAAAAAGAGAAAAGCAGAACTAAAAACTAATAGGGTTTTATTATAAGAGCAGAAACATCCCCTCACCGAATCTGTGTCTTCGTCGTCCTCATATGGCTCCATGTCTGTCCTTATGCTACCCTCCTGCACCTCGCTCTCATCGTCCTCGCAGCCCACGAAGAATCTGGGAGCGCCACGCTGGCTCTCACCCGGGCTGTTGGGCTCTGACATCACAGTCTCCCACAGCAGCCCTTAGCACCCCACCGCGCCATCAGACGCCAACAAATGGCCAGAGTGGGCCGCCGATGGGAGGGCCCCAGGCCTGCAGAGAGGGATGAGTCCCCTCTTCTACGGCACAGCAGAGCTAGTCAAGGTGGGGAGGTAGTGAGGATAGGACTGTAAGAAGGGAGATTAAATTAAACAAAAGAGTGTTGGCCTGTCCTTGGGTAACAAGTTTCTTTATTTTTTCATATTTGTTCAGCTGACTGTGATCCTATATTTAGCGCCGGAAGTTCACAGTAGTCCCCAGCAATAAGCTCCAGTTATACGATCATAGTCCTTTGCCCCGTTTGCATCAAAGATGGACAGCCCTGCAGGAACATAAAATACAACGATTAAATATGCAATTTTAAAAAAGTGCAGTGTTCACCTGTGCATGAATCTCTTTACATAAGAAGAAAACAAAACTTTTTATTGTTGAAAAATGTTGCCATACATTTCCAAGATCCCTCTGATGTCTGTTCTCTCGTGTTTGTTATAGATTTAGTCCTAACAGCTTAGTCACTCAACGGTGAAGGTCTGTTTATGTGCACTGAATCCTATATGTGATTATGGGGCATCTTCTCACCAAATGCATTTAAACACAGACCAAAACAAAGTTTAACTCTAAATATCAGCCTGTCTGCTGCTATAGTTTTAATTAAGTTGTTGTTGTTCCGTAGACATGTTACTGTAATACAAAGCAGAGCTGTTTGGAAAACATAAAGGCTTTATTGCTCTTTCTATGGGGACAGACGAGATGAGCGAAGAATCTGGTGAGAAAAGGAGCAGAGACTTCAGCTCAAATCTGTGTTTCACCCTACCTAAACATTAGCAACTTAAAAACAGGAATGTCTACAGACAAACCCACTTATTACCCTCTGGCACATTTCAACATACACAGACATCCACAAAGACGCACACAAACACACACATGAGCACAAAGAGCGCCATCAGGAATGTAAGGTTGAAAACTGTCTGTAAGCAGCAGCTCAAAGAGGGCGTTCAGCTGAGAAAACAAACAAACCTTCAGGGAACCCAGAGTTAAGGAAAACAAGCATGGCAGCCAAAAAATGACCATGATCCCCCTGAAAGATTTTACTTATCTAAACCACATTGACTTCAGATCAAACTACACTTGTTATTTCTAGTTTCTAGTCTATTAAAAAAGATTCTGTACCAAAAAAAATGACTTAAAACAGCTGATATTTATTTTGATTTAAGTTTATTTTAAGTCGGTTACTTTAACCATCTAGAGTTACAATGTGGCTTCAACTTTCTGGAGCATACAGGTTCATTTTGTCCTCTAAACAAGCATCAGAGATATTTTGACCTCTAAACTGATCATATTACAAAACCTAAACACGAGAGCTGCTTGTTAAATACTGTGATCATAATATAAACTTCCAGCTTTTTTGTAAACTATTTCATTTTTACCAACCCACTGATAAACATTAAATATTCAAATGAAAAGAGTAAAAAGAGAGAATTTTTATGTGCAAATGAAGAGTGTCACGTTTACCTTGATAAAAGAAAAGGTTTTCCTTTTCCAAGTCTTTTGGGTGAAACATTCCCATTTTGTTGCTAAGTAAATGTTAATTAACAGGAATAAAACAGAGTCTTACTTCTTGCTGTATTTAGTCAGGTTTAATGAGCACCCACTCATACCTTACTCTGTAAATAAATTAAAAAAAGAGAGCCGAAAGTAAAAGAAACAGACTTTTTTATGCAACTTAAATTTTCCCTTTCAGGAGATGTTTATTATTTCAAATCTCATCCTGAAAATGATATTCTGCCCTAACCACAAGTAACAAATATCCACTTTAGATATCAAGAATAATGAAGAATTTGAACGGGTTTCTTTATTGATCCAAATATCTTTATAAAATAACCAATTGGGGTGAAAATCAGGAACACAAAGTGCAGTGTGCTGCAAACAAGTCTTCTAGTTCAACAGCTTTACTGGGACTTAATCCCATAGCAAAAGTCCTGTATGTTTATGGCAGTGATAATACCCAGACAGTAACCTTTCTTAAAGCCAAAAGTATCCCCAGCTAAAGATGAAGCTTTCCTCTTTAACGTCAAGGTTCCATTGAGGTTATCGTCTGTATATCAGACAAAAAATTTATATTGAAATATAGCAGCCTGACTCTAAGATCTCTGATATTGTTTTTTTTAAAAAAAAACAATTATGCAATTCTTTGGCAAATAAGAAATAGATCAGTTGCTCTCATTCCAGATTTAAGTAGTCTTTGCTATTTGAAAAATATCCCTTGATTAAGCCATTTCTAACATTCAGCACTATAAAATAAGTAATAAAATTACATATGATTGATGCTAGTAACGTATCCTATAAATATCGGTTTCTATCATTTATTAAAAGTTCCATTATCATTATTGTATCGGATACTAAAAAGTTGTATCGGGACAACTCTAGTTTACTTCCAGCTGGTATTACTAGATCTGTGCATTAGCTGTAACTCTCTCATCCCTTCTGTGTAGCGATGAATCCACTTTAAGTGTATTACTGCCAACTAGAGGGATGGAATGAGGAAGGAGGTATCCAACGCACATTTAATGTAACTTGTAATGTAACCCACTTAATGCAATTTTTAAAACTTGGACAATTAAATGTCCAGCCCTATTTGGTGGCCACACAAAATTTAAGGGCAGCAAACGTCCCCTGGGCCTCACTTGGAACACCCTTTAAAATAAACTATGGAAAATATTTATCAATTTCCCCCCAATAAAGGCCTAACAACCTGAATTTCTTTATGTAATTTGGATTTTAATACATTCTACTGATTTTTGGTTGTAAGCATTATCATTACCTTTTTGGAATATTGCAATTCCCCTATTAAAACAAAAATAAAAAACTGAAGTAGAACATCACGTGTTTTGCACAGATCTTATTGATAGTTTCTTCCTACTAGCAACACAAAACCAAGCTGCTACTTTACATTTTAGTTAAATCTGGTGGAAATATCCATACTTAACCAACCTTACACACACATACACACACTGCTGCAGACCAAGTTAGTAAAACTAATGCATAGGTTAATCGGTGTTTCTAAGCTTATACACATTAGATATTCTCCCTAGTCTTTTGCAGGAACCTTTCTTATCACTGGGAGTATATTGTCTGTTATCTAATGAAACTCTGATTTTTTTAAACCAGAATGTCCAGAATGACTCATTATTGGAGTCATCTCTGAGATAAGAAGCAAACATCATGATGCTATCAACCCTACTTCAGTTCTTACCCACCACAGCTAATTGAGTTGAATCGTATGGCAGGAAACATCCAATCAGATTAAGTTTAATTGACTATTAAAATAATCATCAACTCATATAATCATCATATCAAATAATTATTAAAAGGAGTATAAAATTCTTAAACAAAAGCCAGTTTGCAGAAAGAAAAAGAGCAATAATTAGGCCTACACTAATCCAAAAATATATTCATTTTGCCTTTAACATGAAAACTCTACTTAGTTTGTAGATATGCTTGATCCAGAACGCCTCAAGTACTGAAGCAAGACATTTTATTTTTTCTAAAAGGTGCTTAACTAATTTATTTAAAATGTGAAACAAACAATCCTTTTTTTAGTTTGAAGAATTGCCCTTTCTCAGCATAGCCGTGTGTGAAGTATCGGTGGTTCTGATGGGGTTTATTTTTTTTTGTCTTATTTAACAAAATGTCCATTTGATTTGTGTTTATCTGACTATGTTAACAATTATTCCCCCACTAAATGAAAAAAAGGAATAATTTACTACTATCTAGAGACTATTAATAACAGGCGAAATGCAGCTCCAGATGAACTTTGAATTTGGTGATGTCATAAGTACGCTTCTGTCCCAATTGACACAGATTTGTCCTGCGTGCTCCCGTTTCCCCCCCGAGTCCATACTTTCGGTGTTGTTGTCAACAATGCGTTCTTGTGAATTAAGAAACG
>JAUZNJ010027062.1:0-16639 GCA_034780135.1 Jordanella pulchra | reverse complement strand
TGTGTTAAATAAAATCTTAAAACTACCATATTGGTTCCTTCGTGTGATTCTTAGGTGTATTTGTTTTTAAAATAACCATTTCCAGTACAAGTTGTTTGCAAAGGTTTTGAAACTGGCAGAAACTTCACATACTTCAGTTTTGTTACGTTCTCAGAAACATTGACATAAAATGAACAAATGTCCCTATGAAATATATTTAGTTTGTTAAAGTCTGTGTTTTAGACCACTGAGCTAAGACACGTTTGCCTTTTTGTACAGGGCTTCTCCATACTGAAAGAAGCAAAGCTCATTATTGAAATCTAGATCTGGACTGACTGATGTTGTTTTTAATTGTTTTTTTAGTGAAAATAAATGTATCTCATCTTATTGGGAAATGAATGAGTCTAAGGGAAGAGCAGAGGAGCACTGAAGTAAAATTGCTTGAGGTGCAGTATAACGTTTTCACCTTATCTTCTTCCAGTTATCTACAGATGTCTTTGTGTTTTTTATTTTACTACGTATTAACACTTATGGCTCACATCTTGCGGACACGCTCTATAGGGATATGTCGTTCTTGGCAGGGCTTTGACAGCCCCCAAATTTTCAGTACAAATACCTGGTTTACTAACAAACGCATCACTCTGTCTCGTTTGCTCTTGGCCCATATCACGGAAAAATATAGTCTGCTTCTTAGTAAGGATGTTACAAACAGGATTCGTCAGTATCAAAACTCCTTGCGCCTGCGCAGTGCGCAATTCGCCCCTGACCTCTTCAGCTCATTGCTACTGCAAATGCGCATGCGCGCTCATGATGCACGTCACCGTTGCTGCGGAACTCAGGAGGCTGTTCTCGGACTCCGAAAGCAAGACTCCTATCTAGAAAATAATGAACAACAAATTTGATGCGTGAGTAAAAGTTTTGGTAATTCATGTACGTTAGAGCAATCTTCTTAAAACATTAACCGAGGATTAAGTGGTTACCGATGGCTACGCTGAGTTAAATGAGAGGTGTGTCAGCTTTATGGCATGGTGCTATATTATCTAAATGTATTTTTAAACTCGCATGGGAGTGGGATCCCATATATGGAAGCTCACATTGCGAAATAAAGTAGTAGAATGAGTTTTTATATGAGCGATTTAGCTGGCGGGTTAGCTGTAGCTTAGCATACCGGGAAGCAAGTTAGGCCTTCAACCTCGGTCTAGTGGTAGTGGAACAACTGAATACGGTTTGTGGAAACCAGAGAAAAGTAAACTGTCACGTCCCATATTTATAGATGGGTGACCTAGCACTGCGCCTGTTGGAAATGGTGTTAAATTTAATGTAACGGAATAATTTATGTTTTATGATGTGATGTTTGTTGGTTCATTACAATTTTATCGGTTTTAAGATGGCGTGGGAATATAAGTTTATTAAACTCGGCTTAGTACAAAAATCTGCAACAGATCTCGACGCCACGAGGTCATCATTAACGTTTAGGTTTAGAGTATTTTCGTTTCTCCATTTCAGCTGCCCCTCTATCTTATTAATACAAGATAAATAAACATGGTCTGAAGCTTCAGCTTGGCTAATAATTACAGCCAATGATTTTAAACTTGATTTAAGGGACATCTGTGTTTTTTTTTTTTTTTTTTTTCTTCATTTCATTCAATCCAGGCTAAAAGACGATGACAGTGGAGAGGATCAAGCCTCACCTAAGGACAGTGAAAAAGAAAAACCTGAAGACGACGATAAGGAACAGAACATTGTAAAGAAAAAAGTAAGGCAGTAGCTGCTTTTATTGGCACACCTGCAGCAATGCAATCATCAGGCCTTTTCTGGCTAATGTAAATGCCCAGTTTTAAGGTTGTTTTTTCAAAGAATCATAACTCTTAAATAAATAAATAAATAAATAACATCTGTGAATTTTTGTAATCATTTTTTTTTTCTTATTGTAAAATTAAATTCATTGAAATACAACTGTCCCCTGTTGCATATGCAAGTAATTTCCCTCTGGGATGATTATTAAAGTATTTCTGATCTAACTCAAAGATGCTGTAGACTAATTCGTTTACTGAATAATTTGGGATTTAAACTCTTACATTTCCATTTTTATTTATTTATTTTTTATGATTTTGGGGGGGGGGTTCAAATTGTTATAAATAACCTGGTTTACTCCTGTGGTAGATGGTTGTTCCAGGGCCAGGAGAGCATCCCCTCCAATATAACTACACCTTCTGGTACTCGAGGCGTACTCCAGGAAGACCAGCCAGCACTCAGAGCTACGAGCAGAACATCAAACAGATCGGCAGCTTCGCTTCAGTATGGACCTCATTACAATCTCACTAACTACTACTGTCAGCTATAGTTGATCAGCAGTCATGCTAGCTTTGTGGCCTCACTTCATTATTTAATGTAAAATTTCTTGATCTTCTCAAGGTGGAGCAGTTTTGGCGTTTCTATAGCCACATGATCCGACCCGGTGACCTCACAGGTCATAGCGACTTTCACCTGTTTAAGGAGGGCATAAAACCCATGTGGGAGGTGATTATCAATTTCTGAGCTCATCCTGTTTTTATGCTAGTTTCAGTTTAGAGTATTATTTTTTTTCCACCTTTCTTTTTAACATTTCCCCTTTTTTAATTTATTTCTTTTTTAATAGGATGATGCCAATAAAATGGGTGGGAAGTGGATTATTCGCTTAAGGAAAGGCCTCGCGTCTCGATGTTGGGAGAACCTCATCCTGGCGATGCTGGGGGAGCAGTTCATGGTGGGAGAGGAGATCTGCGGGGCCGTTGTGTCCGTACGCTTCCAGGTAAACCATTAAACACCCACACACCTGTTGCATTTAGTCACATAACTTCAGCACTTAGACCTTCTTTTTTATTTTCTCTACTCAGGAGGACATAATATCTATCTGGAACAAAACGGCAAGCGACCAAGCGACAACGGCCCGCATCAGGGACACATTGCGCCGAGTCCTCAACCTGCCTCCCAACACCATCATGGAGTACAAGACACATACAGACAGCATTAAGTATGTATGTCTCGTCTTTTTTATTATTTTTTCCTTCAAACTCTGATTGTTTTCTAATCATTTTTACAATATGTCTGCTTGTAAACTTCTTATAGCAGAGAAGCACCTGAATTTAAATTCCTACAGTTTGTTCTGCATAATTGTTTTCTATAAAATCCAGTGCATAATATTTATCACCACAATAACACACCTTGGTGTACTTTAGAATTGTGTCTGATGAATTATCAAATGACCTCTAGATTAACCAATCGCCTTAAGCAGTAACATACTAACTTAAATGAATTCATCATTAGGCAAGATTATTTGTATATCACACATTAGAACAAAGGCAATTCAAAGTGCTTTATATAAATTAGACAATAAAGTAGAAGGAAAATAAAAGCAAGTAAGGATGAACACATTATAAAAGCAGGTTTTAAAACAAAAAAAAAAACAAACATTTGGATCACTGACTTTAAGTAATCTTTAATTAAACCATTCAGAGCGTACAGCTGTTCTGTCTGATCCAAAAGCAGCATGAAGACAGAGAAACTCAGTAGGAAGGTTGGGGATAGAGTTTGGGAGAAGCAAAGTTAGGTTCTGATAATCATCCGCTCTCCTCTTCAGGCAGTAATCTAAAACTAGAGTGTGGCACAACTGCAAGCCCACCCAGACATGACCATCCACCTAACTTTAAAGGCCAAGCAAAGAGAGCTTTTGGTAAAGATGCAGCTAACAGGTCTGTAGCAACTCTGGATGAGCTGCAGATATCCACAGCTCAAGTAGGAGAAATCTATGGCTAAGACACCTGGAAAACCACAGAAGAAAGAAGAAGTGCAGTTTTAAGATTGCCACATCCTTTTATTGCCTGGATGGAAACGGTCATTGTCGCAAACATGCGCAGTGCTGTACCTCCATTGTTATTGTAAATGTACACAAAGGACTTTATTTACTAACAGATGGAGCAAAAGCAAACATAAAAATGACAAATGGTTACCAGCAGGATGCAATATTCTTTCAGAAAATCTTTGTATACAATCAGACTGAGCAGCTGCTGGCGTATAAATGTAAAAAAATGTCTTGTAATGGGACAATGCACCCTTTAAACTTTAAGTTACCCAGTTTTAAATAACTTTCTTAAATTAAGAATATTAAAGTGTATAAATTGTATATAAATCAAATAATGTTATAGGGTTTAAATTGTTGGCAGTGAGATCAGCTCTTATTATAAAACTATCTTCTGTAACATCATGGGTATTTGGAGAAGAAAAAACATGTCGACAGCATTTAGAAGAAAACCGTCTGTGACAGATGCTACACTATTTTGCTAATTAAGTCATGTATAGTGAACCCATTCAACTTGCTTGACATCGGGAATGTATTTTGCTGAATATATTTCCTCCTTTCATCACAATAATCATAAATAGATTATGATTCTGCCTCTTTAACTCACCTGTTAGAGGAGAACCATCAGACCTGTGTTGATACCACAGAATCTTAACCTCCCAGTCTTGTTTTTCTAGCTTTATATTGAGCTACAACAATTAAGCAAACTTTAGTTTTTCCACAGTACACTTTATTGTAATGCACAGTGTTTTCCTTGGCAGTTGAAATGTGAGCTCTTGGTAGACTGTGTACATTAGCTTCCCTTTGCTAAGCTGTTTACACTCAGGCATCGCTTGTAATGTTTCATTTGTCTGCTAACGCTAACAAGAACTAAAAATCTTCAAGGGATCCCAGCTTTTATCAGAAGATAGTTACCCAAAGTTTCAGCAACATAAATATGTGTTGTTGCCCGAAATAAAAAACACAAAATATTGAATTTGTTGGGTCTTTGTGCCGTTTGTCATCTTAAGAGTTTAATAACAGTTTAAACCTTATTTTACTGTGAATGATGATGCACTGGATGCTGCTTCTTTTCAGAGCATGGGAAGACTTCCATGGGCTGGTGAATGCTAGTGGCGGACGTTAGCCCCTCACACGGAGATGACTCTGCGAAGAGTAAGAGCTGCTGCTGTCGTAGTTGATCAGAGCTTCATAGGTTTACTCCCTCTTTGCATTTCAACGCTCCTGTTGTCTGCGCTGCTCAGGTTGGAGTGTATATGTGGCGTGTTGAGGGGTGGACGAGTCCAGGGCTGGATACCTCTGCGTGGATCGGCACTGTGCAACATGAGGACCGAGGAAATATCCACGGGAACAGAGGACCTGGAGATCATTCCCTATTTTTGTCCAATTTGATGTTTGAATGGAAAGACATGTCAGCGATCGGTAAAGCAAACAGGAGAGAGAAAATAGTCGGTCAACCAGCGATGAAACGAGACCTTCATTATTCTTGCTTGCAAGTTTTAACATGTTAACTTGCCAACAGGGGGAGACTGTGTGACTGCTGTCCTCTTATCTTGGTGTTTGCTGTCGACAAAATACGCCAAAACATGTTTCATATAAAAATGGACGCCATTTATTGACAGCTTTTATCCAGGCTGTTGACACAAGTCTTTGCTAAGGAGCTTTAGTGGGACTCAAAACCAGTGGACGATGTTTTATTACAGTGATGTATTTTAAACACCATTCCTCATTCTTTCTGAACACAATCGCCTCTACCTATGTGTACATTGTGTGTGTCTACACCACATCCTCTATTATATCCTGTGGTGAGCAGAAAGCTATAGGAGGGCTGTCTTTGAAGTTCACTACTAGCTGCCAAATCACAGTGCCTGACCTCAAGCTGAGACCCCAAGGCATTCAAGGTTAACAATGTCTTCAAAGGGTTCTTGGACAGGACTTTTCTCAAGGCATCCTGAAACCAATACTTGTCATCTTTTACAGTTTATCAACAACTTACATAAAGCTTTGCCCACGGTCAGGGTTTGTTTTTTTTTTTCCATTTCATGCTGGACAGTATTTCTTTTTAAATGTTTGAATATGGTGTGGAAGGCCGTTCCTGTTGTAGGTGCAAATGATTGAAGAGAAGCACTGATTGGGATGTGCACCTGATGGATTCTAGCAATAAAAGTGAAATATGCATCCGCTGCTAAAGCTGCCTCCATTCTTTTAGTAGTGAAATCTGGAAGAATCAAGTAACCATAGAGGTAAAGAAACTAAACCAGTGTCATAATCATTTATTTTTCTTAACCTTTTCCATCTTTGCCAGTGTCCAGAGCTCGGTGTACCTGCTGCAGTGTCTGTAGCTTTTGGTTTTCAGCTCATCTCAAAGAACATGTGGTTCTGAAAAGATAAATGCAGATTAGTTAATGAGAACACATCTTAAAGAGTGGCTTTGTATTGGTAAGGCTACATTAGATATGGGTCAGTTAGTAACTGATGGGAGTCTTTAGTGTGAACAAAATCTAAAAGATGATCTGTTGCAAACAAACACTTAGAGAACTGTTATTTTTTACTTTAGTAAAACTGTAGAATAAGGAACCTGCAGATTGAGGAACAGCTTTCAAGTGCTAATTGCGAGCAATGCTTTGCTTCTGTATCATTTTTAAAGAGTAAATTAAGATGGCAACAGCTTAGGCCTGTTTCACAAAAGCTGAGTTCAGAAATCCGGTAAGAGATAAAATCAGCGGCTTCATTAGTTAGGAAAGGCTAAGCTGGACTCCACAGGTGCACCTATGTCAAGATAGGTGCAAGTAGTGCAATTCAATGCAGGTCTGCAGATTTTTTCTGCAGACCATGAGATTCATCAGATGACTTGAAAGTGAAGACAATAGATCAACTGGATAACTTGGAATATACACTTCCTATCCACATCTATTACCTCAAATTGTCATAGTTTAAGGAGATATAATTTTAATAAAACAACTAAATCTAAAAATGTAAACAAATACTTTAAAATGCACATAGAAACTGACTTAAGGTTTAATAAACCAAGATATCTGTAAACTGGTAAATAGGCCTCTGGTAATAATCATCTCATAGTCATAGCTGAGCAGCTTCATTTCTAAAAACATACCATGAAGAGGTCAATGAGCATCTTACTTTTCACACAATTGTGTTTCCCACAAACGTAACTGGGGAGAAGTGTAAGAGCCTTTAAGCCAGTATAGCAGCAATGTGCAGCAACAGGTGGGTGAGGGGCAGCTCTACCTTAACTTAAAACGAAAGATTTGCTTTTTCATTACAGCTCATAAAAGGGAATCTGTGAGTTTCAAAATCACGGCTTTTTGCCTAAATTGCATCAATTGCCATCTTGGGTATCATCATCAAAGTTGGAGCATAAGTAAAGGGAGCCTATTAGAATCTGAATCAGCAGAGTTTTCTAACAGGTTGGTAGACTCTCTGTTATCTGTTGGTTGATAGGATGCTGTGGATTAACTACAGGTATCGTAAAGTATAACAAGATGTATGAATATAATCAGTAAAACAATGGAGACAATACACTGAGGACTTCAACCAGCTACACCAAGAGAAGATCCATACTTGCCAGTAAGAAAGTAGCTGCTAGAAGCAGGAGTTTAATATTTGGCTCCAAACTCTGCTTCACTGCAGAAAAAGACCAAATCCAAAAATGTTAGAAAATGGATTTGAGTTCAATGTTTTACACTTTCACCAAATGCAACGTGCTTCAGTGTAGTGGAAAAGCAGCACTGCAGATCACCCTGGAAACACTATTCCCACGGTGAAACCACTAGGTTTCACCGTGGGAAACTTGTTAAAGCAGAACCAGTGGCTGGTCTTTTCAAACGCCACTAAATGTTATCGCTGATCAGTGAAAAATCAAAATACTGTTCCTACAGCCATGAGTTGGTTAGTTAGTTTTTTTTTTTTTTTTTTTTTTTTTTTTTTTTTGCAAGGGTTAAAAAAAGCAGAACCAGGCAGATGCTTCTAAGAGAGACGGGATTCAGCTTAATTTCAAGGATTTTTGTTCTGTTGAGACCTCAGCTACTGGCAGTATTGGAGCAGATTTTAAACTTGTTGCACTATCATTCAAAAACAACAAAGAGCTTAATGAAGGAAAAAAAAGAAAAAGAAAGTTTCCTTAAGTAGAACTCACCCTCCAACCCGAAGTATTCATGATCCATGTTGTGTTCATCACTGAAGCTGGGCCATTTGTTCCATATCGTACCAATTTGCTCTCCAATCTTGGAAACAACCTGTTAATCATTTAGAATCATTTGAATGAGTCAAATAAAGTTAAAACAAAATAGTATTGGACTAAATACGATAAATAAAATTAGAATGGAAAAGAATAGTATAAGAAAAGATCAATTCCGGCTTGTTTTACGGAAAGCAAAGACAATGAAAGCATACTGGTGCACTAAAGGTTATAAACTATGAAAATGAGCAAAACTCTAAATGGACAATACTGTGCAAAAACACTCTGAAAGTATTAAAAAAATGACATACTCAGATAAAATGAAAATTGTTCACAGCAGAAAGAGAATTATTGCTCATTTATAAACAATGAGCTGGGTCCTTGATGGACTATAGATAAGATTACCTGAAACTGTTGGTTGGAAAAGCAGCGGTATGGGCAGCAGGGACCCTGGATTTGGATTCTTGAGGCACCTTCCAAGTCGCACAGCTCCAGGAGGGGGGTGAACATGCTCCACCTGAACACAGTAAGCCAACATGCAGCAAAAAGCAATCAGACTGAAACACTGTCCAGTACTTCACTGTGCAGCTTAAAACCAGTGTCAGTTCAGCGCCACAAGGGCTCAAATTGGAGCCCAGTCTATTTTCACACGACTGAGAGATTATTTGTATCAAGTCAATCTCTCGTCACTTCAACCTCTGCCAGGTCAGTTCTAATTAAGACACACAGTGTTGATGCTGCTTTCATGTAAAGGCAAAATGGAATCAAATTTATGCCATGTGAAGAAAGTATTTTGGTTTGACTCTTCCCATCACTGAGAGCTCCCAGCATCGCTGCGGGTGTATTTTCATGCAGACGGCTGCTTTGTGCATAAACTCTCCCAGGTTTAGAAGGCAGCTGGGTTGTGTGGAACATTAAAGACTCTAATAGCTATTTACAGAAAGGCTCGGGAATTTAAGTGGCTCAGTCTGGTGAGAGGATGGAGTGACATGGAAACAAGCTGTTTGGTTGGAGAGTTTGACAGAATATGAGGTTTTATCTATTCTTAACAGATATCATATTAAACAGGCCTAAGTTGGAGGCAACCAGACTTTAAATCAGTTTCTCTGATAACATTTTCACACTTACCCAGGGTTGTTTTTTTAATTTTCATTTTCAAACAACAATATTTTACATTTGCAAGTTTATTTTCTATAATTCATTTATTTTAGATCCTACCTTATAATAAATCTGGTCCAAACTCTTACAAAGTTTTTTATACATTGTATAATTTTAATAGTTACTGCATTGGGGGAAGCCACATTGGTACTTTAATGCTCTTTCTTTTTGGCTACAATCTTGGAAATTTTCCAGCATGAAGTTTGTTATGAAGTAAAACAAGTAAGGCCTATATGCTAATTATTATGGACATGTAAATCCATCCAAAAATAATCAAAAACACACAACATGCTGATGGTAAAAAGGCTAAGGATGAAACATAATGCTCCCCTCCTTTATTACTGCCACCTGTATAGAGATGCTAATGTCATTGCTCCATCATGTCTTCCCTATTATTAATTAACTAATGTAAATGATCAATTTGCATGCTGTGGCATAAGAGCTCTTGTACAAGGAATGAGTTTGATTTTGGTGACAAAAAAACAGTTTCAGTCTTATTATGTAACTAAATATTTATTTTTGCAGAAACAGCAGATGCTGATGAAGTATTTCTAGAAACAACATACATTGTGACAATCAACATTTCTGGTAAACTACAGGCAGTGATGCTTGCTAAATCTGTCTCTTTGCTATATTAATCCTGTCTTTAAAATTCATGGTAATCATATTATGCTAATTGGAAGAGTCTCATCCTACAGGACTGGCAAGGTAATACCATAGGGTTCCGATTTGTTTGAAGCTTTTGGGAACTTGCACTTAATAACCAGAAGAGGGCATCCTATAGATGGACTTAATAGATAAGAGACTAGTGATGGCTTCTGAATAGCTGTTTACAGCTGCACCCGCTTTGCATGAAAATGTCTGCATATCATTGAATTTTCCAACTGATGCAAATCTTAAAATGTAGCTGACTAACCTCTGACATACAGTACCAATGAGATGCCTTTGAGGTGAATATGCCCTCATCTCCATCAGGCAGCAGCCAAAGCAGCAGGCATCTGCCCTGAGGGGCCTTTCAAAGTAAAAGACCTGCCTTCCCTGATAGTCGAAACCCTGCAGGGTGCAGGCGCGAGCTGGACCGCAGCACTGGAGACACACGCATGAGCTCTCTGACAGAGAGGTGAGAACAGCAAATAAGAAAGACTCTACAGGTCTACGATCAATATGCTCATTTTCATTGTAGCTGAAACAAATGAGTACCCTCCACAGCTACAAACATCTGCGACTTGCTACTTCCTGTGGAGACGCTGTAGATCCTTCTGGAGACACACTGTGGACCTGCAGTGAAAGAGTTCAGCTTAAACACAAGGAAACACACAAATACACTTAAGTAAAGGGTTGTTCAGGTCAGGAGATAATAGCAATGCCCTGTTCCTAACCTGGTTTTAAACATTGTTGAGCATCATTGCCTAAACACATCATAAGAATAAAAAAACCCCCAATTATTAACAAAACTAAACTGATCTGGATATGGGTGTGTGGAAAAAGCACTACATAGTTGAACATCCTTTAGCTTTGATGTGTAGTACTTTGGACTTCATAGGTCTTTTACATTGTTCTGCCCATTTTTGGTCCAGTCTTTTTTGCAGCATTGTTTGGATAATACAGCCTCAATGGTGGACAGTTGTTTTTTTCTGAACACCAGTGGCCTTTTTATTTTTTAAAAAGAAGTGTGACAGGAAATGTGGTGCAAAAAGAGAAAATTATAAGCTGGGACTCTAGTCTTTCTAGTATTCACATCAATTCCATATTCATCTAAACTCTTGGTATGCAGTGACATCTACAAACATCTGTGAAGGACTGGGCCCTGACCAGGTGATCAGCTAATTCTCACAGGGCAGCATAAAAAAACAACAAAAAAAAACTGTTGTTAAACTGTTTCACTACTGAATATTCCACAATTATCTTTTAATGGTATAATAACAAAGAGGAAGTGACTGAAAACTACAGCAACCCAGCCAAGCTTGGAAAGTTCAGTTTAGGCAACTGGATGTGAAGTTTTATACAAGACGTGTCGCCATCCAAGAGGCTTCTTCAGTTTTAACTGATGTAGAGGAGCATTGAGATTACCATACCATAAAAAAACAATGGTGTCTGTTATCCCTGCTGGATGGCCCACAGAGAGCACCTGGGGTGGGGCTTAAAGTGTATAAAGTGTATAATCATGGTGCTTAGTTTTTCCACACAACCCCTGCAATATGTAATAATAATAACACAGTGCCACTGATGTGTAGTTCTTTTGTGACTACATTTCTTTTTAAATATTCCGTGGTTTAGTAAAGTGTCAAAATGTGTCCTTTCTTGCTAACATGATTGCCTTTAGCAATACTCACCCTGCAGCTCAGGTTTTACAGTCACATGTATCTGCTTGACTGTCTCTAACGCTGACAAAAACTGCAGTCCGGCTTCATCTTTAAGGTTCTGCTTTATGACCTCAAATGCCTCCAGTATTGGAAGCTGTGTGCATATGTCCTTCAACCCCTTATGAGGAATGAGATCTGAAATGTGTCCTTCAGATTCTCTGTCAGGAAGCACTTGGTGTTCTTTGGCTCCAGCTGAGTGAGTCTGGCACTCACAGGAAGGCCCACATCGGTTCTTGAAAGCTCGGAAGATCCCCTGGATGTGCTTCTCTCGTTCAAGTGGACCATAGGGAAGAGGCTGACTGGTCACTGCTGACATAATGTACACCTGGAAATTACACACACAGCCTATTTATGTCTTTTTCATTGTTTGTTTCTTCTTAGCATATATATGAAACGTTCAAAAATGATTCCAGGACAGGTTCTATGATTAAGAAAGGGTATAATGATGATGAGCAAAGTTAAAAAGGTTTTATGATTTAGTCTGACTTTGACTGGGCCATTCCAATACAAAAACTTGAACTTAAACCATTACTTGTTTAATATTTCCTATATATAATGTAGTGATTTTACTGGAAAGTGTATCCTAACTCTACTCTAAAGAGATTTGCAGCCCTTTAACCCTTTTTCCTCCAGAGCTGTTTAAGATTTAGCTCCACTCATATTCTCATAAACTCTGACTGGCTTAAATAATCCAGCAGAATCAAAGTTTTCTTACAGTACCATGATGCCACCACCCTGTTTAACCATGGACATGGAGTGTTTAGTTTGATGTGCAGCGCAGTTTTAAACTGGAAATGTTTGAAATCTGTTGTTGCCAGGTGATGATATAAGTAAAAATATTGTAAGGTTACCAACCAATTAGGCTTTTCAATAATAATCAATTACAGAAGAAGTGCAGCTGACATCAGCCAACTCCTTCTCTATGGATGGCAAAACAAACCACTCGTAAATAGAAACCAACCAGCAGCTATTACAGTTTTTCTCCATATTACCTTGAAAACCCCAACAAAAGCATGGTAATCTCATGCCCAGCATAGGGTATACAAACCGAAAAAGCAGAATTAGCAGCAATCACTTGTTCTTGTTATGGTCAAATTATTGTTGTGGAAGTTTTTTTCCATTTAGACAGATGTTAAAGTTGCCACTGATGCTAGCCAAAAACAATTGGAGAGTTTCAACATTTCACAGGCATGCAGGGTTTCCAGCAGTGAATTCAGGCCTAGCAGGCCACCAGGCTTTACAAGCCCCCGCCAGGATAAAATACAATAGCTGTAGGCATCTAAACCTTTCTAAGCATTAAGTGCTTTTCCCTAAACGTAAGACTGGCGATTTACAAAATAATTGTACAAGTCGCGGTAGACGATTTGGGGGAAAATTGAATTGGTGAAAAGAAGATAGCAGGCAAATTATAAGGATCCTTCACTCCAACAACAGACGTCTTTGCAATCTATTTACACCCCATCTAAATGTTTAACCCATTTGTCGGGTTGGCAGATTCTCCACTAATTTTCTATTACATGTCTGTAGTAAACATCTTACTGTATTATTACGGTACATGCAGGTAGTTTTATGTCATCCAACATGGTGGTGTAAACAGAGACCGAACATCCTCTATTGTTAAAATCATTTCTAAGCAGCCAGTGATTGGAAGAAAAGCCTGATTTTACAGAATATGAATATTGTGGAATTTTATGAAAAACAATCCCCCTTCTGATTCAGTGTTTCTTACAGAACAGAGGAGTCTGTACCCTGACAGCAACATAAACACCACTCCTGCCATAGAGACAAGCCTGTGGGTCTTTTTGTATTCAAGTCACATGCTTGCACTGCTCTCTTACAATTTGGCCACTTGGAAAACAACACTAATGTCCTGCACACCCCATATGTAATATGATCACCAAGATGGTGAAAAAGTGAAACATCACAATCCTCATCTGATCCCATATGTCTGAAAAGAACAATTAGAAAAACATCTCATGATTTCTTACCAGAAGCGATCAAACTCCACTCATCTGGACCAACCGAGAAAACTGAAATAATCAGGAGTTCAGAGGCAACGTCCTCACCACCTGTGTGTAACTAGTCATGCAGGAATGTCTCATGCTTGCGATGTCTTAAGCCAACCAAAGCCACCCCAACTTGACTTTCGTTTCCATCTCAACCAGACGGATCTCCTTTTTGTTGTGCCATAAAGGCACCACTCAACCATGCAATTGAACTCTTGTGTCCAGAGGTGGGCGGGTGGTAAGGTGGAGATTGTGTTTCAGAGGGAGGGAGACGTTCCTGCTCTCTTAGCTTTTAAAGATTATATTGAATATCAAATAGCATTTATGTTATTAATAATAAAAAGGGATAGAAGAACAAAGTAACAGCAGTCTCATAGATGCATTTATTTAAAAAAACACCTACTTGTTATATTTAAAATAAAATATATGTTGAACCTCAAGATGGTATTATTGAAAAGACAGCTTCAAGGCAGCTTGATTAATTTGTAGAAAATGTTGTTATATGAAAAGCTGTGGAAAGTGTCCCTTAAAGATGCCTCCATGTCCTACATCCAGATCAGATTCTCTATGTTTTACTTAAACATTTTTGGGACCATCAACCTGTTTTTGCCAAATATTAGGAGGATCATTAAGCTCTTTTTCGTCAGCAGTGATTTTCACTTTAAAACACCACTATAGAGGCCTTTTTATCTCAGCCTCTCTTAATATTCAATCAGGAACTCTGACCTGAACTGAGTAAAGGGGGGCTTTTATGATTTGATTTGTTTTTACCTCCTGGGTGAATCTGAATAAGCTCTTAAAGGAATCTTGCCGGGCATGTCACTCATGAAAAAGCTACAGCATGTTTTCTCCATTTTGAATATTTTAGCGTTTGTGAAGTTTTGCTAAACCAAAGTGCAAACAGGAACCAAGAGATGATTGGAAATACCTTAATGAAATATACCAGTAACAAAACTTACAGGGAAAGGTATGAAAGATTAAATTAATTAATTAAGAGGAGCAGTTCTTCAACTTACAGTATTTTACTTAAGTACTCAGCAAAAAATAAACAAAATGCCTTCCCAAAAAATTGCTGAAGTACAAAAAAGTATTTCACATAAGTATTTAGCTACAAGTAAACAAAAGTAATCCCAGAAAAATTACTGAAGAGCAAAAAAGTATTTGGTAAAAAAATGTTACTGTTGAATATAATACTAGATTTAATATTTAAAAGTCGTTTCTTTAAAAAGACAAAGATAAACAGTTGCAAATTCTTTTGAAAAATAATAATAATAATACAAATGAATAAAATATTTACAAAGTGACAATTCCAGGTAGAAGAACAAACTTCCAGTTCACATGGGCTTTATTAAATGAATTTATTAGATGCCCTTGTTTTTTATTCATTGTATTTTTCATCTAATATGCCTTAGAGGAAAAACAGTAAATTAGAGAAAACAAGAGCTGTCTGATAAATTTATGTGTATTTTGTATTAGTGAAATGCCGCAATGTTGATAGCTGCTGTTGTATTCCTGTGGCGGGCCAGAGGCTTTTCTTCTCTCCTTTGGCTCCGAGTCAGATGACAAATATTATATGAATAAAATAAACTTGAACAAAAACTGTACTGTCACATCATTGTCTGCTGATTTTATTTATAAATATCCAACTTGTCCAGATTAAAAGAATATCAATCTTCTAGATCATACATTTTAGAGAAAACTCTGTATTTGGATGACTCTCAATTCTTACACAAGACTTGGGAAAGTAGAAAAATGTTAGGAAAGCAATGTGTAACTTCAACAGCCATTTACATATTGCAAGATAATACATTCACAAAATTATAGCTTCTTGCCAATATTATGTTCCACCGCAGAACCACACTTGACTGACAGTATTACCCTTTATTCTTTTCGCAAGAGGCCTTTGAAATCCACCTGTACAAACATTATCCTAGTTTCATGTACTGAGATCAGATTCAATCCAAAGAGCTTTTCCTAGTTCAGCCCAGAAGCTTTGCTTTATTTTCAGTTGCATCATTGTGATTGATTCTCTACTGGGGGGAGATACTCCTTTGGATCACCATCAAACGGTGTGGAGGGAGGCTGGTTGAAATGGCCCATTAGGAAGATACCAGTTGTGCCGATTAAAAACACCAATGCCATGACAATAAAGCAGACCCTGTCAATCACACGAGCCACCAGGAACCATTCTTCATTTTCCTAAGATGATAAAAATGTTGAATGTTATTGAGATCACCCAACTAACAGCGCAAATATAAAATCAGACAACATCCCTACTGGACACAGTCAATAACTGCTTCTTACTGACTCTGGGATAATCAGAGATACAAAGCTTCATATTTACAAGAACTTACTCTCTGGAAGTTGTGCTGCTGCCTTGCAGTCTCTGCTATGTGTTTGCAGGAGGCCACACACTGCCGGAGCTCTGGTGAGGCCTGTGCCAAACTCACACTGAGCTCTTCAACATTTCCTCCTTTCAGTCCACCATCTGTATAAAAGACAAATCACATGTATGTTCTGTTCACAAATGTTTAAATTTGTTAGGGGTCAAAACATGGGGAGGACAACTCCATGACAATCCCCTGCTATTTGGAAACTTTGTTTTGACATTTTCCTGTAAAATCCCAAGTTATTTCCAGGTTTCAATCACCCCGCTACACCACCTTACTTGATATCTGGTACAGTGTTCTTTTGTTTGAAACCTTACCGTGTGTGCCTAAAATATCCAGCTTGTCAATGTGACAAGACACTTTATCCTTTGTTATATATGAAAATAACAATAAACAAATACAGGGGTTGGACAATGAAACTGAAACACCCCTCCTTTTAGTGTGGGAGGTTTCATGGCTACATTGGACCAGCCTGGTGGCCAATCTTCATTAATTACACATTAAACCAATAACAGCAGAGTGTGAAGGTCCAATTAGCAGGGTAAGAACACAGTTTTGCTCAAACTATTACAATGCACACAACATTATGGGTGACATACCAGAGTTCAAAACAGGACAAATTGTTGGTGCACTTCTTGCTGGCGCATCTGTGACCAAGGCAGCAAGTCTTTGTGACGTATCAAGAGCCACGGTATCCAGGGTAATGTCAG
>JAUZNJ010027051.1:0-16639 GCA_034780135.1 Jordanella pulchra | reverse complement strand
ACTAACTGGATATGTTCTCTTTCATCCTTTGACACGGGAGCTGGCTTGGAGCTCGTATGTCTGGTTGTGTCTTTCCTGACCAGGCCACCTGTGGAGCTGGATGATAGTTACCTTTTATATCTCTGCTTCTTTCTGTCTGTCTGCTTCTGTCTCCTTGAACCCCGGTCGGCCTCCTGGAGCTATTTCCCCTAGGGATCGCCTCTACTCTCTCTCGCTTCCTGAAGCCAAAGCCATGAAGACTTATATCCAGGTTTCCCTTCAGGCTGGAATCATCCGACCCTTGTCGTCCTCCGCTGGAGCAGGTTTCTTCTTTGTCGGGAAGAAGGATGGGTCTCTTCGTCCCTGTATCGGCTACAGAGGTCTCAACTCCATAACTATCAAGAATCGATATCCCCTTCCTCTCATGAATTCAGCACTCGATCAACTTCATGGGAGCTAAAGTGTTCACTAAACTGGACCTCCCAAGCGCCTATCATCTGGTTCGCATCAAGGAAGGGGATGAATGGAAATCTTTTTTCAATACCCCCACTGGTCATTACGAGTATTTGGTCATGCCATTTGGTCAAACTAATGCGCCTGCTGTTTTTCAGGGACTTGTTAATGATGTTCTCCGAGACATGGTGGGTCAATTCGTTTCTGTGTATTTGGATGACATTATCATTCATTCCCCAGATCTCTCAACTCATAAACAGCATGCTCACTCGGTGCTCCTGAGGCTTCTGCAAAACCAACTCTTCGTGAAGGCAGAAAAATGTGAGTTCAATGTGACTACTTGGAGCCTTTCTCCTGCAGAGAGGAACTATGACATTGGTGATCGGGAACTTCTGGCCATCAAGTTGGCTTTGGAGGGGTGGAGGCACTGGTTGTAGGGCGCTGTTGAGCCGTTTCTGGTCTGGACGGATCACAAGAACTTGGAGAACCTGCAGTTGGCCAAACGCTTAAACCCACGACAAGCCAGGTGGGCTCTGTTTTTTGCTCAGTCCAATTTCTCCCTTTCCTACAGACACGGGACAAAGAACACCAAACCAGACGCTCTATTCAGGATCCACAAACCCTCTGAGGGAGAGATTGGTGGGTTGGACAATTACATCCTTCCCAAGTCTGCTCGTCTGGCAATTACCATTATTGATCTGGAGAGGGAGGTCTGGGAGGCCATCAAAAGGCTTGACATCCCCGACACCTGCCCAAGGGATCGTCTGTTTGTCCCTGAAGACCTTGTGGGTAAGGTCCTGAAATTTTGTCATGCGTCTCGAGTCTTCTGCCATCCTGGAGTCTCCAAGACAATTGGTATCATTAAGTCTCAGTTCTGGTGGCCCACACTTTATAAGGACGTCAAGGATTATGTCTCTGCCTGTCTTCAATGTTCCCAAGCTAAACCCTCTCGCAGACTGCCCTCTGGCTACTTGCGTCCTCTGCCTGTGCCCTCTCGTCCCTGGTCCCCTATCTCTATGGACTTCATCACCGGATTACCCGTCTCCCAAGGACACTCTGTCATTGTCATTCTCACCATTGTTGACTGGTTCTCCAAAATGGTTCATCTGGTTCCTCTCACTAAACTCCCTACTGCTAAGGAGATGGGTAACATCCTCTCTAAGGAAGTGTTCTGTTTACATGGCATCCCATCTGATATCGTTTCTTACAGAGGTGCTCAGTTCTGTTCCCTGTTGGGGATTTCTGTCAGTCTGTCCTCTGGCTTCCATCCTTAGACCAGACCGAGAGGGCCAATCAGGAGATAGAGACCAAGCTTCGTATCTTATGTGAGTCTGATCCCTCTAAATTGGTTGATCACTTCACCATGCTTCAGGTGATTGGTTCCCAGATGTGTGCGGCCAATTGCCGTCGAATTCCAGCTCCAGCATATCAAGTGGGGCAGAAAGTTTGGCTTTCCACCAGGGATCTGCCCCTCCGGGGTGATGGGAAGAAGCTGACACCTCAAATCAGCGGCCTGTTTCCCATTTCTAAGGTGGTGAACCAGGTGGCTGTCCGTCTCCGCCTTCCTGCATCTATGAGGATTCATCCCACAATCCACGTGTCCCGAGTCAAACCAGTCTGTTCTTCGAGATTGGGTCCCTCCTTCAGACCCCCTCCACCCGCCCGACTCGTTGATGGTGAGCCAGTCTATACTGTGCGTCTCATCATCTCCTCCAGGAAGCGAGGCAGGGATTTCCAGTACCTTGTCGACTGGGAGGGTTATGGACCTGAGGAACGGTCCTGGATTCCGGCCAGCTTCCTTTTGGACAAATCCCTCATCAGGCATTTTCACAGGGACCATCCGGATCAACCTTCTGGGTCGTCTGGAATGTGTCGTTGAGGGGGAGGGTTCTGTCATGATTCTGTAATTAGCCATGCTCTAATCATCCCCACCTGCTTAGCTCCCATCTCTCTAATCAGTTCCACCTGCACATCAGCCTATATAACCCTCCTTTTGACCTCAGCCTGGTGCCAGATTATTTCGAGCCTATGGTGAGAGTTTTCTAGCGTTTCTTCTGCCTGCCTGCCTGTTACGACCTGTTTCTCCCTCAGACCTTGCCTTTTGCCTGTTTCCCTGTCGGAGTTGTCTGTATGCTTTCTGGTTTTGACCCCTGCCTCCTAGTTACACAGATTTTGGATTACGGACTGGATACTTCTTTGTCATCGGATCTCCTGTTGCTGACCTCTGCTCCTCAAACGACCCCGATTCTGGATTACGGACTGGATTCTCTTCAGACATCTGACAGCCTGGTTCTGACCTCTGCTTCCCCTCCGACACTGAGTCTTTACGAAGTATCTTACCTTTGGGTCTCTCGCTTGGAGGATTCATCCTGTCCGGGAACTCGCCCTCCACGGATTGCCGCTCGCTCCACTGGGTCTGATCTTTATCCTTTCAGAAGACAAACCGCTGCTGAATATCCTCGCTGACGATCCCGATTCTCCAGTAATAAATTGTTTAACTGTTCCTTCTGTTGTCTGGTTCCATTTTGGGTCCGCAAATTCAACACCGCATTACAGGCTTCTGTACTTCCAGGATTGGTTTATAAGATGGAAGTAACTACAGATAAGATTTGAGGAAACAAGTGGAGTTCTAGACAAGGATTTGTAAGCTCTTCAAATTTCCCTATGTCAAAACCTTGGTGAGTTGGACAAGTTAATGATATGAGTTACACAGACTTTCCTGGTGTACAATGGTTAAAATTGCCCATAACAATGACTGAAGAATATAAGGAAAAATCTATTATAGGCACAGCACTGCCTTGATTATCTTATGGGTTGCAAACTCAGTGTTAGCCTTTGGGTCACAAATTACTGTAGAAATTTCATAGTCAGGCTTTCATAGTCTCCATAAGGAGTACAGTGCTACACCAGTTTTTATTAATATAGAGACATAAGCCTCCCCCCAGAGATATTTCTATTACCACAGGATCCCTGTTCAAGCTCCCCAAAGCCATGCAGCAGGTTGACCTGTAGGTAATAAACTTTGAGCCATGTATTAGCCAAGGCAAGGAGAAAAACATTTTTGTCAACCTGACATCAGCCTGGAGCTCACTGACACTTTTATGAAGTTACTAAACATTGGCTACACAGTTATCAGCTGGGTCTGTGATGGCACCAAAAAACTCCCGAGGCAGAGGGGGGCAGACGTGAGAGAGCAGAGTTTACCTGCATAGTAACAGTGTTTGGATGTAAGTGAGAGAGTATGTCCCTTTGAGGTTTTTGTTCTGAGCACAGGTTAAAGGATTAAAAAAAATGTAATAACATAAATTTGAGAAAGAGCAGAACAAGACCAAAGAGAAAACAGAACCTGCCCGTACCTCCTGTTCTTGATATAAATTGTTCTTCTCTCACACAGTGAACAACATTTGTGGCTTTAATTCTACTGACACTCAACAGACGTCAGCAGAGTTGACCAAAGCGGGGGGAATCTAGATTTCTAGAATGCTTAACTACCAGCCTCCTAAAGTTATTGTTAAAGTAATATTTATTGGTATTGATGGTGCTGATGCATTACTTTCTCACATTCAATGGTACTGTCAGTGTGTCAGACAATACTGATCTCTCTGTGTCTTTTCAGGGATGAGAGAACATCCGCCTATATCGATCTGTGATTTGGCAGAACATGTAGAAAGACTCAGGGCAAATGACTGTCTTCTCTTTTCGCAAGAATTTCAGGTAAAAAAAACCCAGAACTGATGCTGTTAATGATGTAACAATGTAAACGCAATACACAACCATGCCTTTATTTACAGGAGCAGGCTTGCATGTTCTTGGGGGTGGGTGGGGGGTGACTGTAGGTTGGCACATCTATAAAAAGCTTAGATATTAATTGAATTATCTGGTATCACCATCAGTTATCACTTATTTGAACAATTTGATGATATTAAAGATTGCATGAAAGGTACTAAAGCCATGTTTTAACCAAAGACAAGTCTAGGTAGAAAGAATAAAGAATAGAAAAAATAAAGAATAAATTTGGCAAATAAAGCCAATTTTTGTCTTCTTTGGCACATAATTTTTAGCAGGCAGGTTTATATTAAGTTGAAGTTGATCATTTCTGTAACTCTTCTTTTAAGACCTAGATTCGACATATAACCTGATGGGCTAATGGGCCACAACAATAAGGCAGTGGTGACCTACTAGCTAAAGAGATGGGTGTTTTTATGCTGTGGTTGCACGGGTTCCCTGTTCAAAACTCAAATTGTAACTGGGGTCCCTGAGGAAGACCTTTAATCCCATCTTGCTCCCTGCTTGCAGTACACTACCGTTAAGGATAGGTTGCATACAGACCTCATATGAACCCAAGTCGACGTCGGCAGATGGCCGCACACACTGAGCCTGGTTCTGCGGGAGGTTTCTTCCTGTTGAAGACGGTTTTTCGTCTCCAATGTCGCTACATGCATGCTTTGTGTGAGGAATTGCTGTCGAGTCAATTAGTCGATGCAATCAGCTGATTTTCCTTAGATAGAAAACTTTAGACAAATGTGACGGTTTGATTTTGATTGAATTGCCTCTGAAAAGTGCCTTGAAATGACATGTGTTGTGATTTGACACTATATAAATAAAAAGGAATTGAAATTTAATTGAATACAGACAAGTTATTTTACTACCGTAAACATCTTCCGTTTCCTTTCACAAAGAGTTGCAGAAAAACATCAGAAATAGTCTTAAAGATCTTTTATCATGCTGAAATTGTATCTTAGGTTTACGCTACTATTCTTTCACACCATTATCAGAGACATACTGTGCTGTGCTGTCTGGCAACGCCCTCACCAACCATCATCGTGCAGTCACTGAGGTTGTTCAGCTCTAATTGTCTACACACAAGGTGTGATTCACCTGTGTGTTCCTGCCTTCACCTTCTAAGTCATCCTGTGTTTCTGCCCCTTCTACAAATATAGCCATTTCCATCCCATTTGTGAAGACTATCAACATCTATCCTTCTATGTTCCTGTTCTGGAGACCAAACCTGCCCATTACTTCCTCGTCATCTCTGTTCCCAGTGCGTCTATTGAAATCTCCACAATTCACCACTCTCTCACTATTGGGGGTGTTCTGCACTAGGTTTTCTGATCACACACGATGTCTACCTTCCTCCTCTCATCATGTCAGTCAACTTTCATACTTTTCTTGTCATGTTGCATTCACACTGAATGCAATTTGAGCAGCAAAGACACATCTCCTCCTTCATCATGGATGCTTGTCCACATTAAGGTCAGATGCCTCAAGAGCATTTTTGTGTCAAAATACATCTCATGCTTGTTCTGCCGTTGTGTTCAACGGCAGAAAATTCAAGAATTATAGAATTTCACATTAATAGCCCCAACAAGACTTGGAAAATACCTTTTAAAGTCTAAGCCCTTGCTGGCACACCACTCTGCCTGTTTGTTGCTATTTGGTAAATAACTGTAAAAACTCCTGAACTCTATATGTTTTTTCTTTCAGGGCTTTGGTCTAATAGAGATTTGTCAATGGTGCTGATAATAAGATTGTGTCCTGTGTTTAGTAAATGTGTAATCGATGACTGTTCAATGGAACAAGACAACAAGCAATTTTTTTTATCTGACTCCTATTATAGTTTATTTCATGATTTACCAGTTATGCAATACAGCACAGTAATTTGAAACAGAAATCCAGGCTTCTCTTCAATGTCTAGTCCTGAGGGATTTCATACTATGCAAACCTCTTAAAATTAAATTGGATCCACAGGTCAAATAATCTGTTTATTTGTTTATACATGTTAACATATCCACCTCCTCCTCTTGCTTGTGCTGTAGACCATTGATCCTGGGCAGCAGCTCACCTGGGAGCACTCCAACCTGGAGATTAACAAGCCCAAGAATCGTTATGCAAATGTGATTGCCTATGATCACTCCAGGGTCATCCTCACAAAGAGGGAAGGTAAGATACACAGTTTGGACCTAAACAATTTTCATAGATTTAAAGGATTTTATTTTATGAAGAAGATGAAGTGCCACCAAGAGAAGAATTGGAGGGGGGATAGAATAAGTTATTAAAGCCTGAGAAATAATGAAGTACATTAAGGTTTCTGATCTAACATTTATTCAAGACTCTTAGTAAACAGAACCTAAAACCAAATTGGATCTAAACTGACCTATAATGAAAACTATACAGTGAATCCTAAAATTGTAGTCTAGGCAGATCTCAACTGAAAGCAACCATTCAATGTTATCAAAATGGTTCCATAGATTGGAATAAAAAATCTGGACCGTACCTACATCAATCAGACAGATAATCTGTTATTTAACCAAAAGAAAAAACAGTCAGTGACTCTATAAATTCTGGAAATAACGTCTGGAACAGGAAATGAATAGAATGTTCAGAATGAACATATACTGTTAGAAGAATAAACTCTTCTAACAGTAAAACATGCATTCAGTTCACATTAAAATGTGAATTGGAAGAGGCTTACTCCTGATGTCACTGTATTAAAAGCTTGTCTGGAGCTGCATTTAAACTCCTATTAATAATAGTCTCTAGGTAACAAATTATTATTTTAATTTGTTTGGGGAATGACTCAACAAAGTCAGATAAACATAAATAAAATGGACCACCAGTACTTCACACACAGCTATCCCGAGGGAGGGCTGCTGCAGATGGGCTAACATTAGCCATGGCTGCTGCAGACGGGCTAACGTTAACCATGGCTACGAGTATCCTCGGAGCTCCGCTGGTTGCCACGGTTCTCTTAACATCAGAACTTTTTAAAAAAAAATTAAGCACTAAATGAGTAAATGAGCCACATAGTGAAGCTTAGAAGTATAATATTCTCACCTCAAATGATCTTAAAACATACTTTTGTGGAACAACGGCAACAGAAAAATGAACTTTTAGGTTAATGCTCTGAGCTGTGTAAACGCTCCTATGGAAGCTGCTACTGCTGTCACGATGCAAGTCGGGACATTGCTTCTTCTTATTGGCGAGGCAAAAATCCAAATGTACTGTAAACTTCTTGGGAATGCGTGCTCATTTTAACACAGGTGGACTGCATTGGTTTGACAAGGATCATTTACGATAATTTACTGAAGTTAAGAACATTGGTTGAATCTGATGTGGCACACTCATAGGAGCCCATGGAAGGAGAAAAAGTAAGTTATGACAAGAATATGAAAATGTTGTATGAGGCTAGGAAAAGCATAAAAAATTATATAGTAAAAATATTATTATTTTTATTGCATAATTTTTTATGCTGTTGTTTCTTCTTATGCATGTTTCCTCTTGTAGGGGTTCCAGGGAGCAGCTACATCAATGCCAACTACATCGATGGCTACAGGAAACAGAATGCTTACATCGCCACTCAGGGGCCTCTGCCAGACACAGTTTGTGATTTCTGGAGGATGGTTTGGGAACAAAGGACCTGCACCATTGTTATGATGACCCATCTAGAGGAAAAGTCAAGGGTGAGGTTCTTGTGTTGAGTTTTATATATAGTATTATTAGCTTATAAGATGACATGCAGGGGTTTAGCTTTGTACTTTGCCACACTCATTCTTTTATATAGTGACTCTTTCCCCATGTTTCATTCCTATAGTTTGACAGTCTGAAGGGGATTTCTACCCATTCCTAAGACCCCAATGTGATGTGAGAGCAGTTATGTCCTATCTCTCAAAATGACTGCTGATTGAATTTGATCTAGTTCAAGATGGGAAACCAGGCATAGCCTCTGAATGAATTTTACAGGCCTTGTTAACGGGAAGTGGTGACCTTCAGGTAGAGTCCTTTATCTGAGCATTGTGTAATTGATGTAACTGCACAGTGGCTTTCTTTCTCTCATAAGGTGCCTAAAAACTGATGGACAAACTGGAACCCCTTTTCATTTCTATATATTGGTTTCGAATATTAAAGCATGAACCTTCTGAAATGAAGTTTAAACGTAGACATCGAGTAACATTTGGATGGAAGGGGTACACAAGTTGTTTATACAGTAAGCAGTTGACCCCTGTGAATTATTTTCTTTCCATATGCACTGGTGTGTTTGTTGGTGAGGGTTTCAGGGTAACAGTTCATCAGCTGACTGACAAGGCAGCTTCACATATGTCTTCAAGGGAGGGACGGTCGCAGAGGGCAGAACCTATTCACATTTAATCCCTCTTAGGGAGCAGAATTTCAGATAGAAGCCATTTGATCGGATCAGTTTGGCAGTTTTTTTTTCCGCAAACCTTCTGAGTTTTTGCTAAAGTCTCAGCATGGCAAAACTCAAATAGAGCAGATTTATGGCCATTACACAAAGATCCGACCTGAAAACTTCCAGGAACCACAGCCAGCCTGCTATTATGTGTAAGAAATAATATAATCCAACTTATAATTATGCTCCCTTCACATCTCAGTCTGAAAGTTGATATCTCTGCAGATTCCCTCATACATGCCAGGCTGCTCAAAAATGGCCAAAAAAGCCCTTGATATCTTTCGAATTTCACGATATGCCAGGTATCCACCAACTCTAAACAGCAGAAATCCTGTTATCAAAATTCCAAATATGTACACATCTTCTATTTACTTGACAAAAATCATTGTCAAACACTTAATCTTCCACGTCTGCCAGGAATTCATTGTGTTACAGGAGAAAAACATCCCGCCTGGACAAAAGGGTTCCCCCTTACCCTATCTTCTTGTAGAAAAACTTTGATCATTTGCCTTGAGAGACCAGGTAACCAGATACATAATTCATTTTGGAAGTTTGGGAAGATATGTGAAGAGAGGCTTCAAAAGAAGACAAGAAACAGA
This sequence comes from Jordanella pulchra, assembly GCA_034780135.1. Lineage (NCBI taxonomy): Eukaryota > Metazoa > Chordata > Actinopteri > Cyprinodontiformes > Cyprinodontidae > Jordanella > Jordanella pulchra. The sequence goes on along the minus strand of JAUZNJ010027051.1, from coordinate 7,423 downwards.
GCTGAAGCAGGGCAGACAGAAGAGGGTGCAGGGGAAAGAGAAAAAGCATCATCTTCTACCAAGAGCCATGACAGAAAAAAATGCCTCTGACTAAAGACACTCTGTTGTTGTTTAACAGTCTGATAAAGAGGATGCTCGCTGTTGTACATACTTTATGAAGATCTTTCCCCTGTGAAATCATCTTCAGAGGTTCTAGAGGAGTTCCTAGAACAGAGCCAAACTTCTTAATTAGCTTGTTGAGATTTTTTTCAGTCATTTGCTCTAATGCTGTTACCCCTGCCGTTGACGTAGAAAGAGTTATAGAATCTATGCAGCATCCTCTCCAAAAACTGAAGGACATAAGCTTCCTTAGGAATTATCGTCTGCTCTGTCCCTTCTTGTGGACGACTTCACAGTTCTGTCTCGCTTCCTAGATCTTTTCAATGACATTTCCCTACTTCCTTATGCTTATTCCTCTATCTTATCTTTATTACTTCTTTTTGGTAGTCTAGGACCTTCGTGATGTGGGATGTCAGAGCAACATGTCTATAGTGATTAAGGACTGTTGGCTGTGTTTTCTTTGGAGCAGGAACACTACAACATGTCTCACACAACATGGGATAGCTCAGACTGAGAATTTTTTAGTTGCTCGAATTACTATGATACAATTTCAAATTTTCCTCCATTGGAGCAGCTGTAAACAATGGACATGCTAGGGGGTAGAAGAGAGGACGGCACAATTAAAATTAACAGATTTTGACACAGAGCTCTAGAAATATAATACTGTCCACACACCACAGTTTTAACAGTTGAGTTACCTAATAATTACACAAAGCCTTCCGTGGGAATAGCTTTGCTATCTGGGATAAATGTAGGCAAAGTCAAGTTAGATCCAAAAGCTGCTGAAATCTAAAGAAAGAAAATTTCCTTGGCATTTCCTACATCCCCCTTATTTTTAATTTTCTATGGAGGGTTTCTAAGTACTTTATAAATAACATTGTTGCCTAAAGTGTAACAAATGTTTTTTTTACTGCTGTCCTTATCTACAGGTGAAGTGTGACCAGTATTGGCCCAGCCGTGGTACTGATACACATGGAACAGTTCAGGTGACCATACTGGACTCCCTGGAGCTGGCTACTTATGTTACACGGAGATTCAACCTCAACAAGGTGGGAGCATTTCATTGATATCTGTTGGACAATTTTAAAGCCTTTTTTGTGTGAAGCTTGGAAGGTTCAGCTTAGGCTTCTGGATGTCACATCCAGCTGCCTAAACTGAACTTTCCAAGCCTGACAAGGACCTGGATGACTGGGAACCTTCACAGATATCCCTCATTGTGGCGATTTACAGGTCCAAATGGGGACTTCCAACAAGGTTCCCAAATTGTGAAGTTTTCTTCTTTGGGTTGGGTTTGTTTGGTTTAGCATTAGGGTGTAAATTCAGTTTAGGTAAGGATTAGGTACATGTAAGTCAATGAAAAGTCCCCAAAAGTCATTTAAGCAAAGGCTATGTTGTCTCGTTATTATTAGCATTTTTGTTTTGTATTTTAAAATGCTTGGTGTTATAATATTTTTGAACAAATATTAGACCATGAAACTTTCAAAGAAAGCTATAGCGATGTCTTATCATCTGCATAACCTCCTGATCCTATCTGTTTACATTGTCAGGAATCTAACACGATTATAATGGATGAATACAGAAATATCTTTAATGCATAAGGAGCATTAATGCACTCGTTAGCAGTTAAAATAAGAATAAGCTGATCTCTATATTACCAATTAGAGTAAAAAGTTAAGGTCTTGATTACTCATCAGAAAAGTTTGGGTTTTTTACAAATGAAAGAAGTTACAGCAAATCCTCACCATGCTTCTTCCAAGAGAAAGTTGTATATTTCAGTAAACTACAGTAGATGTAGGTAATGTAGAATTACATAAAGAGCCACCAGAAATGGTGCTTCTGTGCCAACAAACGAAGCCAGAGGTCTGTTTGACTCCAATTGTGTGGTTTTCTGTACTTCAACAGAAGGGTTCAAGTGAAAAACGAGAGATTCACCAGTTTCAGTTTCTAGCCTGGCCCGACCATGGAGTCCCTGAGCATCCAACCCTAGTTCTGGCCTTCCTTCAGAGAGTACGGGCATGTAATCCTCCTGATGCTGGACCCATGGTGGTTCACTGCAGGTAAACCAACTCTGTTACTGACAGAGAAGTTTAAAACTGCTTCTTTAGCCTTTTCATCACTTGTTCTTGTTCTCTTATTACATGTTTCACCATATTACATATTTCTCCATTTGCTACTCACATACTGTGACTACATTACAGAAAACAGCTCTTAATGTTTTCTTTTTGCTGTCTGAGCTCAGATCAGATAGAACTGGTACTGACAGGCAGGAGAAAATTGAATAAAGCCCCTTTCCAGATTATTGGATAGAAGCAAGGAGAATATTAAAATGGAGCAATATTTAAAAATTTCCCTCTCTAATAGATCATCACAGGGCAAGGACAGTCATCTCACCTTCATACTTTTATTTATTGAAATAAAAAAAATTGTTAACATTTTTTACTTCTAAATGTATCAGCTGCCTAGACCTCTCTGGCCTTCTGCGTCAAATCTACTCTTCATAGCAAGAACCAGAACCAAATATGAAGAATACTCCACTAATCTGGAATAAATGCCCAGAAAATTGTAAAAGCACTGAAACCCTCAGTTGCTTTAAGTCGAGTTTGAAGATAATTTGTATAAGGTGCCCTTCGGCTGTGCATTATTATAAACATTAGTTTCAACTCCAACTTTCCTTCCATTTTTAAAATGAATAATTTTATCTTTTTTTTAATATAATTGTTTTGTTTTGAACATTTGTTTTCAACATTGATTTCTCATTCTCTTTAAATATTCTGTTTTGCCTCTACACTGCTGCAATGTATTTTTTTTTCTTTTTCATGTGCAGCAGTTAGAATTGTGTTGCCACTAAAATATGGTATTTAAATAAACTTGCCATCCCTTGCCTTAGCTTGGCTAAATTATGTGTATGCATTTGGTACCTTTTTTATCAGGGATGGGTCAGAACAAATAATTGTTTTGAAATGACACAATTTCCCTCAGAGGATTTCTGTTTTTACTGGAATTATTTTCTTTTGTTTCTACATGCTGGCAGTGCTGGGGTGGGGCGCACAGGCTGCTTTATTGCCATCGATGCCATGCTGGAGAGGATGAAATATGAAAAGTCTGTAGACATATATGGTCATGTGACATGCATGAGAGCTCAGAGAAACTACATGGTGCAAACTGAGGATCAGTACATCTTTATACATGAAGCCCTGCTAGAAGCTGCAACATGTGGAAAAACAGAAGTTCCTGCCCGCAGCCTATATAGCTACATCCAGAGACTCACCCAAATTGCTCCAGGAGAGAATGTTACTGCCATGGAACAGGAGTTCAAGGTCAGAGCCTTTTTTATTTTGGGATGTTCAACATAAATTTTTATTTGGTTGGGGTGAACTGAATATCTTCATGCTTAATGTAATTACAAATCCTGAAAATGCAGAGCAAAACCAAATATGAGAAAACCCGTGAAGCCCTTGCAGTTGGAATTCACAGTGATCAAAAAGGGAGCTGAAATGATACTCCCAACTTTGGTTTTGTTGCTATCCCATAGGATAGTTGGAATAACCTTGTCATAGTACTGCACTTTGGATTTTCGCGCTATTTCTCTATTTTTTTGCTTTTCTTTTCAGTTTGCTTAGAGACCAGAAAAATCACATGTAGGAGAGATAAGGAACCCCAAGAAAGTGGTGGTGGAGACATGAATCTCCCACTTCTCAGCTTTGACAAACAGATGATTCTGTAGGAGTTTGAGGAGGACCGATGTAACATGCTGTTTGTGGAATTCAAGATCTTTAGAGTAAATGATAATGTTGTCTATATGGACAAAAACAAATCGCAATTGCAAATTGACTTTGACAAACTGCTGGAGCATTTGTGAGCCCAAATGGTATAACCAAATACTCGTGGTGACCAGTAGAGGTGTTAAAAGCTGTTTCCATTTGTCTCCTTCTCTGATGCGCATCAGATAAGCATTGCGGAGATCAAGTTTTTGAATATCTTTGTGCTCTGGAACTGGTCGAAAGCAGAGTTCATGAGAGGAAGAGGATAGTGGTTTCTGATAGCTATGTCGTTAAGTCTCCTATGCCAATATAATATAGACTTGCCAACAAAGAAAAACCCGGCACCAGCTGGAGAAGAAGAGGGACGGATTATCCCAGCTTTGAGGGAGCTGTCAATGTAGGTCTCGAGAGATAATACCCCTTATCCCCACAGTTGAGACATAGATTCAACTGATGTCCGTGTTGCTTCTCTTCCCTTAACAACTTACCAGATTATTCTGTAATGACCAGAAACGGAGGACCCAGAATTCAACCAGAACACAGGGGAAAATTGGAACAGTTTTATTAAGATGTGCATTAGCCGTAGAACGAGTTGTCAGGTTTGGCGACGGTACTTCTGGAAGGAGGTTTGACAGTTCAGTGACCAGGCAGAATGGATAAGGAAAAAGGTTTGGATCCATGAGAACACAGGCCGAGTGAAAAGAGGTGACAAACCAGAGTTCAGGTCAAAGACAGCTCCAGGGTCAGAGAAACAATCCAGAGCAGAATGTGAGATTGGGGTCAGAGCACAGAAAAAGGTCAGAATCCAAAAACAAACAGATGAAGCTCATACAAGGGTTAAATCTGGCCAGCAAAAACTGAATTTCAGAAGGTAAAAAAACAAAATTTTACTAATAAGAATTAATTTTTGTATAGTTAGAAATGTTTACACATTTAAGTCCTGCTTTGATATTCATCAGCTTGACTGAATATGTATTTATGATATCTGAAATACTCGTACTCTTCGCGTCCCGCTTATCCCGGACCAGGGCACGGAGGCAGCAGTCTCAGCAGAGACTCCAAGACTTCCATTTCCCCAGATACCTCCTCCAGTTCTGCTGGGGGAAGCCCAAGGCAGTCCCAGGCCAGCCAAGAGACATAGTCCCTCCTGGGTCTTCCCTGGGCCTCTTCCGGTGGGACATGCCTGAAACACCTCCCGAGGGAGGCGCCCAGGGGACATTCGAAAAAGATGTCTGAGCCACCTCAGCTGACTACTCTCAATGTGAAGGAGAAGCAACTCTACTCTGAGCCTCTCCCAAATGACTGAGCTCCTCACCCTATCTCTAAGGGAGAGCCCAGCCACCCTGCGGAGGAAGCTCATTTCTGCCGCTTGTATCCGGGATCTCGTTCTTTCGGTCATTATCCAGATTTCTTTACCATAGGTGAGGGTAGGAAAGTAGACCGACCGGTCAACCGAGAGCTTTGCCTTTTCACTTAGCTCTCTCTTTACCATGACAGACCGGTGCAGCATGTGCATTCTGGCAGCAGCTGCCCCAATCCGTCTATCAATCTCACGCTCCATTCTCTTCTCACTTGTGAACAGGGCCCTAAGATACTTGAATTCCTCCACCTAAGGCAGGAACTGTCCTCCAACCTGAAGGGGACAAGCCACCTTTTTCCGGTCGAAAACCATGGCCTTGGACTGATTCTCATCCCAGCCTCTTCACAATCAGCTCAGGCCGCCCCAGTGCATGCTGTAGGTCTTGGCAGAAGGAAGCTGCCAGGAGCCAAAAAGCAGGGACGGGATCCTCTGGTCCCCAAACCAGACCCCCTCCGACCCTTGGCTGTGGCTAGAAATCCTGTCCATAAAAGTTATGAACATGATCGGACACAAAGGGCAGCTCTGTCGGAGTCGAACATACACCCGGAACATGTCCGACTTCTAGCACTGCTCCGCTTGTACAGAGACTGGATAGCCCCTAGTAAAGAGCCCCTAAATCCGTACTCCTGAAGAACCTCCCACAGGGTGGCACGAGGAACATGGTCGAATGCATTCTCCAGGTCAACAGGTCGAATGCATTCTACAGGTCATGAACCCTCTAGAACCCTTGCAGAGAGTATAGAGCTGGTCCACTGTTCCACTGCCAGGATGAAAACCACGCTGCTCCTCCTGAAGCCAAGGTTCAACTATCAGCTGGACTTTCCTCTCCAGGACCCTGGCATAAGCCTTCCTGGGGAGGCTAAGAAGTGTGATTCCCCTGTAATTTGTACACACCCTCCGGTCCCCCTTCTTATGGAGGGGAACCACCACCCCGGTCTGCCAATCCAGGGGCACTGTCCCCGACCTCCACACGATGTTGAAGAGGTATGTCAGCCATGACAGCCCGACAATACCCTGAGCTCTGAGGTACCCAGGATGGATCTCATCCCCCCCCCAATGCCCTGCCACCATGCAATTTCTTGACTAGCTCATTGACTTCAGCCTGGGTGATAAACAAATCCGACCCCGAACACCCCGTCTCTTCTTCCACCACGGAAGTCATGTTGGCTGGGTTGAGGAGATCCTCAAAGTACTTCCAAGTACTTCCAATGTCCCACGATGTCCTCTTTCAAGGTCAGCAGCTCTCCCGCTCTGGAGGCGCTGGATAGTTTTCCCAGAATCGCTTTGAGGCCTACCGATATTCTTTCTCCATGGTCTCTCCATGATCCCTCCAAACTCCTCCCATGCCCGAGTTTTTGCCTCGGCAACTGCCCGGGCAGCAGCATGCTTGGCCTTGCGATACCTGCTTGCTGCTTCAGGAGTCCCACAAGCCAACCAGGCTCAAAAACACTCCTTCTTGAGCTTGACGACATCCCTTACTACCGGTGTCCACCGCCCAGTTCTGGGATTGCTGCCGTGACAGGCACTGCAGGCCTTACGGCCACAGCTATGGGCGGCTGCATCGACAATGGAGGTAAAGAACATGGCCCACTTGAACTCCATGTCTTTAGCCTTCCCTGGAATCTGGGAGAAGCTCTCCCGGAGGTGGGAGATGAACACATCCTTGACCAAGGGCTCAACCCAGACATTCCCAGGAGATCCTCACTACTCGTTTGGGCCTGCCAAGTCTGTCAAGATTCCTCCTCTTCCAGCGTATCCAGCTAACGACTAGATGGTGATCGGTGGACAGCTCAGCCCCTCTCTTCACCCGAGTGTCCAAAACATATGGTCGAAGGCCAGAAGATACGACTGCAAAGTCGATCATCGACCTCCAGCCTAGGCTGTCCTGGTGCCAAGTGAACTGATGGACATCCTTATGTTTGAACATGGTGATCATTATGGACAATCCATGAATTGCACAGAAGTCCAATAATAAAGCACGTTCGGGTTCAGAGCTGGGAGGCCGTACCTTCCGATCATGCCCCTCCAGGTGTCACTGTCGTTGCTCCTTCGGGCTGGGCCCAGCCTGGTCCCGTGAGGGAGAACCCAACTACCAGGTGCTTGCCGACGAACCCCTATAAAAAAAGGTGGGGAAAATAAGTATTTAGTCAGTCACCAATTGTGCAAGTTCTCCCACTTAAAAAGATGAGAGAGGCCTGCAATT